>JAZHYW010011912.1:0-189176 GCA_037355805.1 Ixodes ricinus
GAAGTGGTTCGTAAGCGGTGACAGGAATTCCACCTAATGAGGTGAGTCCAAGAAGCGCTTTCGTGGCTTCAGTGTTTCTTGTGTCAATCGCCAGCACGTTGAGTCTTCGATTTGGCCTAACCAAGATGACCCCATCTGGAGCAGTCATTTCAAGTTTCTCCGTAATCTTCATCGGGTTAATTGTTGCAATCATGCTTGCTGGATCTTTGGGCTTGATTATTACTGTAAGGCGGGGATGAGCCTGGTTCATGGTTTTGACTGTCTTGCTGCTGCAGTCTGAGCTAGTTGATGGTTTGCGTCTCTTTCGGCCCAGGACCATTTGATATGGCTCTGAATTCATATCTTGATCGTCAGAGATACTTTCGTAGTAGGATATGGTGCTTGAGGAGCTCGACATACCCGTTGAATCCTGTTCCATTTCGGTTGGCGTGGGGGCTTGGCCGGAAGGAAGGCCCTCCGCGGCCATGGTCGGTGAGCGATGCGTCAAAATAGAAGGTCGTATGGTTTTTTCCTGGCCCGAGCAGTGAGAAACTTGATTAAAATCAAAATATAGCGAGACGCTCACAACAGCAGTGAAAACAGAACAGACTTCTTCTTCTTCCTCGCGTTGCACACTAAGTATGAAACAGAGTATAGGTAAGTTTTTCAACCACGGTGTTTCTTTTCGTAGTAGTGCATGCACCGTGTCGGTGTTGCGTGTATTCACGAGAGCGCAATTGTTTGTCGAAGTAAAGCTTCAAGGCATTGCTTAGTCACGCGTGTGACACTTTGGGGGCGTGTTTACTCAGCAGGCAATGGCTATCCGTTACCTGCTGAGTGTATATCCGTATATGCCAGCAGCTATCCGTTACCTACTGAGAGCCTATCCGTACGGGTCAACGGGTATCCGTTAGCTGCTGAATGCTTATGTGAATAAGCGAATTACTACCCGTTACCTGTTATTCGTTACCGGCTTTTTGCTATCTGTTATGTCTCCCCCATGAGCCGTTACTGGAGACTGCGGTTCCTTCTTTCTATTCCGCTTACGTCTTAATTGTATTCTATCTTGGTGCCTATTAGCCTTTACTTGTAATTTCTTGTGTGTATCAATTACTCTCTGCGTGCCAGAGGGCAAACGTAACGGATGCGATTATACGCAATGCATGTCGCAGGCTATTGCAAATGATCGATCATTTTACACGGCTTTCAGGGGAACGGTTTTGAACCAGCAATGATACCACCATCGTGTCCTCGTATAAACGCTGCCAAAAAAAAAAGAAAAAAGAGAGAGACCGCAAGACACTTCCCACTCAAAGTAAGATTAATGAGTTTTCTAAACAATATGCGTGTATGGCAAAGCCCTTGGTGGTCGCTGTAATCAACTTTAACAGGCGGTCGTTCCCACACCTTTTAATTAAACTGTCATTTGTTTACGCGAGAGCGGGTTAAGATAATTAATGACTAGAATTCTTAATCAACCGTAATAAACCGCACGGAACTCTACCGAAATTATAGGTAACGTTGTAAAGTAGAAACGGGGTATATTTTCTAAAAGGAAATGAGACGACCTTTGCGAGAAAGTATATCATGACAATCCCCCTAAAGAAACGCGCAACAGAACAAAGCTTCCAAACCGATGAAACATTATAAGTGGACACGATATGCAGGATGAGCAGAGTTGCCCAATAGACCTTTCTTCAAAAGTCCGCGCAATCGCCTGTCCACCATTGCTTGATCACGTACCCTGCTCATGTATTGGACACGAGCATTACGTCAGCGTTCGGCGAGGACTCGGATCTGATCACACGCTTGGTGCCCAATGAATGGATGGATGGATGGATGTTTGTAACGGGCGGTACCTTGCGCCACCTAGCCTAAGTGTAAAAAGACAAAGATATGATTCCTCCCAGCGCGCTCTCATTTCCTCCTCTCCCTCACAGTTCCCTCTCCGCGTATCTTTTTATTAGGCGGGACAAGCGGATGACACCTGTTCGCGGCCGTGTTTTGGGCCTTGCCACCGGTGAAAGTATCTTCGCTTCTGTTTCGTATTTCATCGCTCTGAAAGCGTGAGTCTATAACGTGTCGAATAAACTTTTGGAAGCGTATCATGGAACAAAATAAAAGAAAGTCAAAACTTGCAAAAACTGAAATCTGTTTCCCGCCTTCCTTACGTTTTTTCTTCTTCTTTTCTCGCGTACTTCCGACGTTTGATCTCACGGCGCAAAAGCTTGTCAAAACCTAGAGACGCGTTCTATGTATTTTGTTCAGGCACTTATCTCAGGAAGCGCGGTTTTCCCCCAAGGACATATTTCCGGTCGCCTCATGGGTCTTCTTCACGCCTGCAAAAAACGATTGCGACGTAAAACACGCTTCTTTCTCTCTCTCTCTCTTTGAAACTCCACAGGTTACTTTATCTTTATTTTGTTGTAACTGAGCATCTGAGTCTGTGAGTGAAGTTCAGGTACGTTCGAAGCAAAGTCACCAGACCGTACAAAACAAGTGGCAAAAAAAAATTAAAACATTTTAACGATTACACAAAGTGTGCTGCGATTGACAACGGTAGCTGCTGCTTTGTGGAAAGGCACGTTGAAGGAGATTTTCCTTCAGCCAGTGTCCTGTACAACGTTTGCAATCCGTTCTTTGCTTTCAGTGGAACTGACGTAGGAGGTGTGTGTGAGGAGATGTGTGCTTTGGTAGAACGATTATGCGAGATGTTGCATGTGTTGGAGAAAGACAGAGATACGTGTTTTTTTTTTATACTACTGGTTGTAGCTGAGCAATAGTTGGTTCATATCTTTGGGTGGCGCAAGCCGAACACATATAAACACACAAAAAGAAAACCGCTGGACGGACGTCTGTGTTTATGTTTTGAGCTGGCACCACCCAAAGTGCTTTTCTTTTACAGCGGAGCTGCTAAGGGCTAGGTTCCCCAGGATCGTGTCCGTGTATGTCGACACAAACCTACCTGGACATCTACCGCCATCTATAAGCGACGGCGGCAAGCACACAACCAGTATGGTTTCCGCCGTCGCTCGTAGATGGCGCCAACCTTTCCAGCTATAATAGAAGAATGGATAGTTGGGCGCGTTGGTGGGAACTCATCGTAGGAAACAGAGCGAAAAACAGACGACGACGAAGAAGAAGCACACAGTGTATCGAGTACAGCTCCGCTGGCCCAAGTATTCTAGTACACTGTACCGCTGGTCTTCCTTGTTCACAAGAATAGAAAGGCTGAACGATTTCTTTTTCTACTACTGGTTGGAGTTGAGCAGTAGTTGGTTCACACCTTGGGTAGCGCAAGCCGAACACATATAAACACACAAAAAGACAACCGCTGGACGGACGTCTGTGTTTATATGTTTTCAGCTGGCGCCACCCAAAGTGCTTTTCTTTATTTCTTTTTTGTTGGCTGAAACGTTCTATTAGAACGGGGCGCCGGTGACCTCGCCTGCGATGGAAGAAGCGAAAGTACGTACGCGAGTTGTTCTTTAGAAGCGCGGAGAATACACGAGAATACCGAAATTTTTCTCCGATTGATTTACCCAGCCAAGTCCTATTCCAAGTCGGGCTTGGAATAGGACTTGGCTCACGAGTCCTCGGCGAGGTGTTGAACATGGGCAATCCCTACCCGCACCTCCACAAAAATGTCACGAATGACAGATGATGAGGAGACGAATGAACAGAAACTAAACGTTTAATTTGACGAACTTGTGCCGAAAACAGAAATACAAAGAGGTAGCGTCGCAGGCGTCGAAGGTCGGCGGAGTGGCACTAGCGAGCGCAAGAGCAAGACTGACTGCGGCTCGCCACGCGGATCCCCTTATGTACACGCGTGGGCTTCTGGAACAATTGGCGTGGAAGGTTCGGCGCGTAGGACATTCGGACATCGAACAAGCAACGGTGTTCTCGAATTTACCAGTACGCGACATTTACAGATAGGATAAAAAGGTACAACCGCTCCTAGGAATCGAACCGCGTCCCTTTGCGTGGGAGCCAAGCACGATCACCGTTCGTCCACGGACGTGCTTGCCATTGGTGACGCGCGTGGCAATACGTCCTGGCCCTCAATACTCCTCCTGGGGGGGGGGGGGGGGCTATGAAAGACGGCGGGACGGAGGAACAGGGAGATCGCCGTCTTGCATACGATAGGACTTGGCTGATGAATCCCGATGAGCCTTAAATAACAACGAGCTCTCCCGCGAATTATCATACCAATGTTGCTCCCTTATTTCCTCTTTTCGTCCCCTATATATAGCTAAAGCTGATTTTTCCTGCATTATTTCCTGCCACGTTTTTCTCTCGGCTTCTTTTACTTTCTTTACCATAGAGATAGTCTGTTCTGCCCCAAAACTTGACTGTTCATATTTAAATCTCAGTTTTCGGGTTCGGTTTGTACATTTAGTGTTTAGACTTTTCGTGTATAGATGCTTATGTACCTTTCTCGCCCATCATGGATCCTCAATTGTGTCTAGCCTTTGTTCAAATTTTAACTACTGATCGCCTCTCTAGCCTCGAAAAATGCCCAGCCAATGTCTCCCTGCACTCCTCCATGCACCCCCAGTGCCAGTCTGCAGCCCATGCTCCTCTGCTGGGTCTTTAAACTCGTCTGGACCTAAGATTTCATGCATAATACCGCATTGTTGAAAGACAACCCCGTACAATGACTCCTGTCTCTAAATTTGTCGCATAAAACGGCAAGGGTTACATACGAAGGTAGGGGAAGGAGTGTCTGTCGACGTGAGCTGCCCCGCGACGCGTGCGGGAACTGTCTCTCGGCACCTCGCTCGGTAGTTCCTTTCCCTCACCTCGCCCGTCCAGGCTCGGTGTGGGAACGCGTATATCCCTCGGTTTTGAACTGCCCTGCCAGAGAATTGGGTTATTTCAGAGACCATAGGTGGCAGGCGGCGGCGTCTGTGGCATCCACAGTCGTAAATATTGCGAGGCCCGCTTTCCTTCGACTCAGCTCAAAAACAAACCCAACACCAAGCATTTACCAAGAGGTCATAGAAAGTAACAGGGTCGTACCACATGGGGTGGCAAGGGCAGACCCGCAGGGAAATGACTGTCTGGGGAGGGGAATTTCCACGCTTCGTGTGCGAACTTGGGCTTGAGTGTGAACAAAGGGCAGTGCGAGAAGAGACTCAGAGGCGAACGGACGCATCGCGTCGTCGAGCGGGACCGACGAGACCACTGTCGACGGCCCCACGCCAAGTACAGGACGGAGTTCCATCGAGTGTGTGCGTGCCATCTCAAGAAGTGGGTGCGAGGACAGGGGGCCCCGCCCATAGTGAGCCAGCCACCCGCCGGAACTCCTCCACCTTGGACGATCCGCGCATGGAGACGTCGCCAACCATCGACACGCCAGATGAGACTTTTCGCACTCGCCGTTACTTTTGAATTAGCATATTTTGATTCGATTAATTGTAGTAGCTTTATTGGTGATTGCATAAACATCGGTAAACTAGATTTGTGAACCCTGTTTTCGTAAGCGTTATATACCCAATATCATAGAAGCGATTTGTGCAGAGTGTATGTATCGTAATTAGCTTTCTGACTGCAACCATATTAAATTATCTTCGTGTTTTTGCCATACGTCTCCGACTCTTGATTGGACAGACTCTCTACAGCAGCGTGGACCCATCGCTCGGTCAGTGGTCCACTCTTTAACAACCTCACGCCCAGAGAAATCTTTCTCTCGATCTCTTTGAATGTGACAACATTCCCCTAACAACTTCACATCTATTGTAATTTCATAGTGGCCTATGCTTCATAATTGCTGCGTTCTTTTCTTTTCTTTCTTTAGTATATTTTCTTCCTGTTCTTCTAAGTATTGTTTTCCCTCATTCAGCCATACTCCTAGGCATTTATACTTCTCTACGTGTTTTATTAAAACGTCTTAAATTTTCAGTGGGCCACCATTCTCATCGTTATAAACCAGTATTCCCGACTTGTCGCTACTGAACTTAAGGCTCAGATTCTCCTTACTTTCCACAGATCTTAATCAGGCCCTGTAACCTATCCCGGCTATCTGCTAACAGTACAATGACGTCTGCGTAGAACATTCCTGATATAACTTGGTTTACTTTTTCCCCTCTTCATATATTACATATCAAAACCTAAATTGCACTCTTCTAATTTTTTTTCTCATTCTACTCAGGCATATCACAAAAAGTAGAGGCGATATAGGAGAACCCTGCTCGAGTCCTCTTTTTATTTCTGCCGGTTCTGATATTTTTGTTTCCCATGTTATAACAACCTTAATATTTGTGTATACCTGTTGTAAAACCATAATCAAATGTGAATCTAAATCATACCCTCTCAGCTGTATCCAAAGTTTTTTCTGACTCACATTGTCGTACGCCCCTTTAATGTCTAGAAATGTTATCCATAATCCATACTTTTTTTCATTTGTGCTATTTCTATACATCGAGTGATGACGAATAAGTTATCATCCAATCTCCTATCTCTTCAGAACCCGTTCTGTAGCTCACCTAAAATGTTTTCGGCCCATTCTTTCAGTGTTCTTTTTACTACCTGCATCGCTAGACCGTACAGGACCGAAGTTACTGTTATTGGGCGGTATGATATCATGCTATCCTTATTTCTATAGCCTTTATATAGTAATCTTATTCTGCTTAGTTTCCAATCATTGGATACTTCTCCCCCATTATTATTTGATCAGTTGTCTGTCTTAACTTTAACTTGCTTTTTGTTTCTAGTGTTTTGAAGCCGGTACTTTACATTCTGCCCTGACCGATTCCATCGTGGTTGTCTCGTTGGTGTTCTCGTCTTGTGCCGCGTTGCTATTTGTTTCTGTCCAGACTCCTTCGGTTCAAGTTCTGCGAATGTTGCCTCGATTGTTCCCCCTCGTGTGTGATCAATGAACAATGGAACGTTTTGTGCACTTATGTGTTCCAAGAACCTCTTTGCTGCATTCTTATCATTTTGATTTACCTCCATCTTCCACTGAACTTTAGCTCTACCAATCTTCGTCTGGATTGAAAACAGATGCCTCTTATTTTTTCCCCCTATAATGTATCTTATTTTAATGCTACCTCAGCGGGAGTGTCCCCTTTTCTTCGCCCATCTGTGTTTCCTTGAGGCGTTTTGCTATGGCCGCCTTAACTTCACTGTCCCACCAGTTTTTCGGTGTACGTTTCCTTCTCGTTCGTCCTCTTCGTTTGATTTTGAACTGCCCCAACTCTCTTTTAAAAGTGTTTATTAAATCATCGTAGGTCCATTGTCTCTCCAGTTGTCTCGATTCGTTTTGATACTTCTTGTAGTTGGGCATCATTTAGGGGCGATTTACTTTCTCGTTCAAGAATTTGTGACTCTTGTTCTGCTGTACACAAAATTTATTTTAAGTTGCTTATAATCACTTACTAAGCTTTACAAGCCTTCCTCATCTATTTCCATGTGCCCTAATTTGTTATACAATTTTCTAGACATTAGA
This sequence comes from Ixodes ricinus, assembly GCA_037355805.1. Taxonomy (NCBI): domain Eukaryota; kingdom Metazoa; phylum Arthropoda; class Arachnida; order Ixodida; family Ixodidae; genus Ixodes; species Ixodes ricinus. The sequence continues at coordinate 7,433 of JAZHYW010011912.1, forward strand.
CAGTAATCAATTGCTGAGTGCGAATTATGTTTTTCCCAAGTTATTTTTTTCGACGTATTTTACTTAGGCGTTATGAAGCACTAGATCAAGAGCATCGCGGAATTATTATACCATCCTCCCTGTTGAATTTGTATATCCGTCGAAGTCCTTTAAGCGTGTATTCAATTCTCCTAAAATAATTATTTCCCGATTGGTGCCAATTTCTCCAATATATCTGGAAATGCACGTCAAGTGCTCTACATTTTCCTCTCTTGAATCAGATCCCCTTTTTGAGATAAGCAAACCCTATGAGCGTATCTATAACTCTGATGTTATCTTTTAAACACATGTGTTTTCTGCAGCTTTCCCTCACACTTTCCGAGCCCTGTCTTTTCACTAGCGCTCCCAATCCTTTCCGTTCCCCTTCACATCGATTGCATCCCACCCAAAAATAACCAGCCAAGTAGGGTGGTTCCTTCATATCTCTAAGATGTGTCTCTGCCATTCGATATACTACGAAATCTTTATAATTTAATTGTTCCGCCATTTCTTCCCACTTCATGCTATTTCTGCCCACCTGCATGTTTATCTTTATTCTTTTCCCTCTTCTGCGAGGCTTCCTTCTTCCGAGTTCCTTGAATAAACACAATGTTGCTGGACGAGAATTGATAAACGTCCGAAATGGGAACTTTCTTTTGCTCGAATGTAAGATCGTACGTATGTCTCATGTAGAAATGAGCGAACATAACAAAGCTCTTTGCGATCGCTTTGTCGGCGCAGGCGACCGAGGAGGCGCCGTCTTCACCGTGCGCGCTGTAGGACATTCAACGCCAAGGCGTGATTTCGCCCTTTTAAGCCTCTGCGGCAGCAAGTTGCCAGGCTATCGTTTCGATTGCACCCTTCAAAGCTCTCCTTTGCGACTCAAGAAGGTAGGGCGATGGTAAGGCGGGCGAGGAGGAGGAAGCAGAAGGAATGCTCAAGAGAGGCAGGAGGTTTCCCCCTCTCTTCTCCAGCGTTCCGTCTGCTTCCTCCTCTCCGGCCACGTCTTACCCTCGCCCTGCAACCTTCTTGAAGACTGCTAACGGATTATAGTAAAGTCTTTTTGTGTTGTTCTTTATTCAAATAGAAGCCCTCTTGGTCGCCAATCTCCAGAGTTTTCTCCACCGACGATGAGCCATACAGCAGCGAGCAAAGTTCTATGGTCCCCTGACCCCTGAGTCTTGACGTTGACACCCCAAGGTGCTTATCGAGGTCGGGAAACAACCTACAAATACTGTTAGTAAAAACATTTTCCGTACGTTTTAAATTAGCTTAATGTTAAATTAAAAGCGCACCTAAAGTTCATTTATGGTATAGACCAAGACGTGGCTCTGACGTCACACCTCTGCGGTGGCGCTGTTGTCGCCACGGCGCATGCGCAGAAGCTTCACCTCACTCTAATCTGGTTTCTGCACTCGCGCAGTGCCCACCTTGGTGACAGGCAGACGTGGGCTAGTTTGTAAACAGCGTGTCGGTCTATACTTACAAAATTATACAATAGGTATACTTCAATTATGAAAGAAAGTGGTTGTCCTGTGCTTGTCCTCCGTGTTTTATTCTTTCAATTTTATGCAATAGTTAAGTTTTGGTACATTGATAGTACAGAATGCCCAAGTACGTGAACTAGTTTTGTATTTACGAGTTTACTGTCAGTACTGTCTACAAGTACATATTTTTGTACGCCTAAAGTAGACTTTCAGTAGACCGACCTACTGAAAGTATACTTTTAGTTGTTGCTTTTTACAAAGGGAAAGGTCGTGCGTTTTCTTATTTGTTTTTTTATGAAAAAAGACCCCGCTTAGTACTGCACGATGCCTTCGCTTGCGTCCTGCATGGTGAGGAGGAGGTCTCATAACCCTGTGAGACACAAGCGAGGGCATCCTAGGGTCCTAAACATTCCCCACATAAAAAAAAAGGAAAACGCACGATTTTTTTTATTTCGGCCTTTCATCCTGGAAACAAAGGCGCGACAAGGCCGCTTGCAGCCGATTAAAATGCTCAAGTAAAATACCCGACAACCATAGGGTTCGGTGTTTTCGGTAAATACCAAAACAATCCCGCATCAATACTGTCCTTGATTGAGAAAAACCTGAAGCTTTACGAGAAGATATCTTTATTTACAATATTTTTTTTAACTTCTGTTTTTTGTTTACCCGAACACAACCCCCACTGAATGCGGGCAGAAGTTGAGAGAGAAGAGAGAAGGGAGACGAGAGCGCGCGTGGAGGTCAGAACACCGAGCGGTGATTGGAATGATTAGTGGGTAGTAGCACACGCCTCCTATAGACCGTTTTATCGTGGGTAGCTGCCATTTTGAGAGCGAGAGAAAAGTGGAAAGGGCTACCGGCGCTTTCCTCCTTTCTGGTTGTGTAGAAAGAGGAAAGTCCCGGATGAGAGGCTCGGCCGGTGTTGGGTGTCTGCTGTGCCCCAACTTCGTTCGCGCTTTCTTTCTGTTTTAAACTCGCAAACTTAATTAGAGCCGTGGTATTGTATGCCGACGGTTCCCCGGTCATCGGGACACCATTGCTGGGTGATAGGGTGCACGAATAGCGACAGAAACGTCGAATACTGCCCGAGGACATAAATGTAGCCTTGTATGGAATCCGGCAAGACGAGTGCGGCTGCAATGTTTTTAGCTCCCTCGCTTTCCGCATCACTGGAAGTGATGAACCATTCATCAATTTTCGCTTGCAATGGGCCTATTTCAACGTAGCCGTTTTTAGTAACCACAGCAAGCGATACACGAAATGGGAACCTCATTAACTTTGTAAACACCCGGAGCTGCTACAGATCGTTTTGCTGCGCTGGCTTTTATATTGCGTTTCCGTGTCTCTATTTTTGTCGATGAACGACGAAGACGTTCTGCATGTACTTATATCGAAGCGCAGAAAGCCTCAAAGCAGCTACGAATTATTTTACTCTTTGATGCAATATTTGAGTACTCAACCTTCAATTTCATCACTGACACGTTCTGCTGCCGCTGTTCCCCCTGTCCCCGCACTGGCGGATGCCATGACTCGAACAAAGAAACGTGCACACTGGGCTCGAAAACGCAGATCGCAACACACAAGACGTACCTTGCAGCGACTATCCAGCGCTTCAAAGCGCCCAATCAACGGAAACAACTCACCAGCGGCACTCCAAGGAGCGCTTTTGCTGGCTCTCTGGTATCGCGCAGGAGATCGCGATTCAGGAAAACCGATAGAACTACCTTTTCAACAATTTCCTAGCCTCACCCGGAGGCGGAAATAAGCCTTCAACTAAGTGTTGTAGATGATAAAATCGAGTCAGTCACCACTGCAAATTATTTTTATTAAGATAAATTCAGTTACAAATTTTTACAATCTGAATAACAGCAGTTATCACGAGAAAACTGGCACGCACCTTGCGAGCGTACCCCATGTTCATTGGCGGTAGCAGCGTTCGGTGCGCGCTCCATTCACAAAATATTCCGATTACAGTCGAGAGGATGGCGTTGAGGAAACGTGTTTCGGTTTACAGACGCAATGCACTGCCGCCGAGACCAGGGTCATGTGGAAAGCGATGGAGCTTAAAGACACTGCAGCCGCCTCCGCCTTGCCGGATTCCTTGCAAGCTACATAGGTCCTCGGACAATATTCGACGCTTTCTGTCGTTATTCGTGCACGCTATGACCGAGCAATGGTGTCCCGATGACCGGGGGACTGTTGCCATCGAAGCCCGTGGCTCTAATTAAGTTTGCGAGTTTAAAACAGAAAAGAAAGCGCGAACGAAGTTTGGGGCACAGCAGTCACCCAACACCGGCCGAGCCTCTCATCCGGGACTTTCCTCTTTCTACACAATCAGAAGGAGGAAAGCGCGGTAGCCCTTTCCCCTTTCGCTCTCGCCCTCTTTCAGTAAAACGGTCTATATACTGATAAAGTTCCTGGCAGATCGGCACGAGAATCGGTCGCCGAAATGGAAAAGGTGGAGCGGCAGACAACGGAGGAGAGGAGAGCCACGTGATCTGGCGCCCGCTGCGGCGGAGACGCCAAAACACACTTCTCCCGCGAGCGAGCAAGTGTGTTTCGGGTCCTCGCCGCTGCAAAAGCTGTGCGCTGACCACCAGGTTCTTCTTGAAATGGCTCTTTGATGCTTTGTGCAACCAGATCCTCGTGCTCCAAATCTGCAACCGGGCACTCTATGGCTCCGTCGTCGAACTGCCACGCTTTGTGAGTATAGAGGAGGCTATGGTATAGTATAGACGCACAGCTGGCTACACCATGCCTCTACTCCCTCTTCGAACGCGTTCAACAGTGAGTAGAGAGCAGTTTAGCTTTGGATCTACCCTCTAATCATTCCCGCAAGAGATTGGTGTCTTGACGTTCCCGAGGACTCTCGTTTCCTCCTCTCCCTCAGTTTTTACTCGTATAGCCCGAGAGGCTACTTCGGACTTTGGACCCTCTTTTCGTTCTATTGTTAGGGGGACGTTTTCCAAGTGTTCGGGCCCCGCGATATATGTTTTCTGGAGGTTTGGTAATTCCATGTCCGCCGTGCCCCATTTTCTTTGAAATAACCAAGATATAAACCCCGACTTTTGCGCGAAATCAAAAATTAATACCGGCAAACATGGAATCTATACAAAAGAAAAAAAGTAAAACACTCCCAAATTTGAAAAAGCAAAAACCAAAAAATGAAAACAAAAAACGTGAGTTTTGGAAACAGGTAACCCTACCAATAACCGAGAATTCAGGTAGAGTGTATTGAAACGCGTCACCAGAACACGTAGATTCGAACGCGACGACGTATTGTTCTAAATGTTGTTCGTTTTATTGCTGACTCGGTATAGTCTGCGAACGCGCCCGCCGTTGACCATTGAAAATTTATTCTTCTAATTTGTGCAGGAAGTAACCTGCAATTTGGAAATTGCACAGGCAAAACGCACCATGCCAAATGCACATTCGGTGAAAGTTTCGGGCTTTAACGAAAAGGCGCCGATTTTTCCAGATCGTTTTACAGCGTCACGATCCATTGTGAACACATATACTCGTCATACCAGGTTTAAGAAAACAACCTAGTGTAACAAAAGTGGCGTTTGCTTGCTAGTAATTCACCGAAAGAAAACACAGAAAACAATTCGCTTTCAGATAAAACCATCTTTTGGCAGCGCGGCCCAGTAAAGACTCAAAACAATGTAAAGAAGCTAAGTCTTCCGTCGTTCTGACGGCAAGCCATGGAGCAGTAGCGAAAGCATCCACAAATTGACTCCACGTACCTTTTTACGCGGTGTTTTCTTATAGATTGGCTCCCCATCGCGCGGCTTCTCAACCCAAGCACACACATGAACACACACTGTGTAAACATTCATCCGAGAGATCGAAGATTTTTCTTTTACTGCGCCTTAGTATTTAAACTCGAGACGATAGGAAACACCTGACTCTTCTTCCGTTGTCCATGTCCCTTTTATTTTTACTTCAGAAACGGAACAAGAGAGCGGAAGAAACCTGATAACGAAACAAACTACAACAACACTGAGAAAGAGAGAGCTGGGCTCGACACGTTTCAGACTTCCCAGCTTCCATTGTAAACGCACTGGTGATGTTGTTTGTATACTTTCATTCTTTGTGCTTGAGACGCGAAAGCACGTGTCGTCGTTTCGATTACTTGGGGCGTGCTATATCGGATCGCAGCCGCTGCTTGTTCCTCTCAAAACATTGTGGCGCTCGTCAAAAGGTTATTCGGTTCCCGCAAAACCGATCCATCAAGCAAGTCCTGAGGCAGTTTATTTTCTTTTCGCTGCTGGGTTTTTTGTGTTATTCGAACCAGATTGCTTGGAGACTATTTTAGCGTGTCTCTAGACACTGGAAGATTAGGAAACACGGGGAGTTTGTCTTTGGCTGTCAATTACATCAAAACCGTCAAGCAAAAAAAAAAATGTCAGCATAAACACGATCGAATAGCGGTGCCCTTATGAGCAAATCAGAGAGGTGAGCTTCGTTTCTGCGTTACACTTCGTTTGTCAGGTACATGTGGTGCCCCGTGCAACCAAATCAGAATGCAGAGGGGAAAAAAACAAGAAAAATATGTGTGAGGACATGGACAAAGCCCTGGAGGGAGAGAGAGAGAAAGATAAAGATAGGCTGTGAGAGACAGACACAGAGAGACAAACCGTGGTATAAACCTGAGGTGGACCTCGCATCGGTCAGTTTATCCGTTTTGTCTAACACGAGCTTGCTACTTCTTTTATGAGGCAAGGACACCGCCTTGCGCATTTTGAAATCAAAGGAAAGTGCCGTTGTCGTTAGGGCTACGTGCGAACTCTGATTGAGTACAAAGCACAAAATTCAACATTAAAATATCTTATTTTTTGTTGTTTTGCGCTTTTAGTGCTGCCCAGAGTCCGTCAATAGTTTGCTCTGGAACCGGCCTCAGGGCCAAATAGCAACAATGAAACCGCGTGCACAAAGCTCATAGAAAACAATTTTGATGGAGTTGTTTTCACGGGGTTTTTATATGCAAAATTTTTAAAGTGATTCCTATATGTTTGCTGAAGTATTACTGCGAAAAATAATTTTCTCATTAATAATAATAAAAAAAAATCAAGCTGCCTTTGTCCTAGCATGGCGTGGTTTTTGCAGCCTCAAAAAAGTTCTGAACTGAACCGTACGATAAATTTGAATTTGCAGTGAATTTTTCTTTACTGTTTTTAGTCATTGGGTGGTTAGAAAGTTAATCTACCATAAGACAAGCAGTGAAAAAAAATCCCGTTCTCTTTTAGGTAAAGTGATTTCAATGTTATAAATTTGAGTATACTCTTTTTAAGTCATGACTTTTTTTCTCGCTCCCGTCGTGAAGTATATGCTCGACCTCTTTAATAAAATACTGCTGGTTCTTAGATTTCTCTTTTCCTATACCACTGACTTGTTCGACATCGCAAAAATAAAAAAAAAAATATTTTGTCTCTCTCAAGCTATTTTTGTAGTGATTATATACTATGTAATTTATTGCTACTTGCATTTTTGTATTTTGAATTTTTTTTTCATAATTTGGGTTTATATAGCTTATTTTTTCCTAGACACTCTTCTTTGCAAAGGGAATGAATGTGAAGGAATAGATAAGTAAACAACTACAAAATAAAATTAAACAACATGAAATAAATGGAAAACAACAAACATCTCTAATAAATAAATAAATAAATATAAAGAAAAGAGGTGCCGCTCTGCATAGAAAGCGTTGTCGTCACGCCAAATCGACACTGAAATTTCACGCACGACACGCCAAAAGTCGATATCTTGAATGCAGAATCTCTAGATCACATTATTTGCATACGTCACATCGCGTCCTCCACTTGTCTACCGTTTTCAGAAAAAAAAAGAGCAAGAAAACAAATTTTAGACACGTATTTAATATAGTGCCATCATATGGCAATCCCTAAATCCATTATGCACAGGTCGATGGAGCAGCTGGCGATAGACGGGAGTAAATGGGAGTGTTAGAAATTATCATAAAAATATATAAATAGTCGGTGTTCGGTGCACTGGAAAAAACAGCCAGTTTGTACACTAATAGAGCACGGGGCGACACTCAATTATTAAGGGGGGGGAGGTTACACACCATACTGTCGTGATCTACTCAGATTGTGCGTTTTGTGTTTCTCGATATTAAATACCTACATCGATCTCCAAAATTAAAAAAAAAGAAACACAAGAAATTGATTTTGTCTGCGGGCAGAAAATCGCGGTTCCCAGTTTTCTTCTCTCCGTGCTCCTCGTTTTCTCTCCTCTCCTCCTCTCTCACAGGGAGAGGGTCTCGAAGCAACTAAATCCCCGCAGAAAGGAGGCTGTCTCCTTTTCTCTAATGAAAGGAGCAATTGAGGAGGTTTTTTTTCCTTTCTTGCTGCTCGTCCGCCTTTCATGGGAAAGAAACGTAAAACTTTTAGCCTTTCCACTCTGGTGATGGAAGGAAGAACCAGCAGAAGTTGGTACTATGGTGGGAATGGAAGCAATGGCCGGCCGCAAGTCGGCAGAGCCAGGAAAGTGGGAAAGGCTCGGAAAGGTTGCGCCATCTATGAGCGACGGCGGCAAGCGGACAACCGCTGTCAAACACAACTACTGCTGGACAGCTACCGCCATCTATGAGCGACGGCGGCAACCAGAGTTTCGGTAGGTCGACATTTCTTTGGCAGGGGACACGATCCTGGGGAAACTTAGCTGCTACGTCTACAAAAGGCTGACTACATTCGTAATTTAACCCGCATCGCGCATTTAAAAGTCGCGATCGCACTGCTGACGCATCATAAAAGAAAGACAGTTCGAAGAGACTTCTGCTGGTGACGTGTTTGAAGCATGTACGAAGCAACGGGCTTCGGAAGATGCTTCAGGCGCGTCCGGAGGAAATGCGAATGTCGCTCTTTGCGAGGTAAGACGCCGAGTTCTCATTGCCTGATTGAGGATGCGGGTACACCTGCAAGCAAGCTGCCTTGAGGTCTACCCACTATCCTTGCAATCAGACCCAATCAGAGCTCGTCTTATGACGTCATCGAAACCCTCGGCAAAGAAGCAGATAAACTTCGCCGCGTTCTTTGTGTGCTGAGCGAGCAGAGCGCGACTTCCTCCTGAAGTGGATGTTGAGATTGCTTTTGTTATGACGTTAACCAAAATCCATACGCACGCTCTATAGACATCCTAGAGAACTCGTAATTACGATCGTGCTGTTTTTATTTTCCGCTAACAGGCTTACAAAACATTGAGACCAGAAAAAAATTGCAGTGCTGTATTTTCCTTTGTTTTTCCTCTTAAAAAGGCAAACTAGACATCGCGTGATACGTCTCTCGCCCCCAATTGCAAATCGGAAAAGTAAAAAAAAAAATACATTTTGCTTGTTCAGGGGCCTTTAGAGAACACGACCGAAACACCGCGACACGCTCCCATTTTAGATGTAAGAAAAACGGACCCGTCGTGATGTTCAGTCGCGTTTTAGAAAAATGTTAAAAAAAATATTCCAGACACTATTTAATGCTTTGATTTTCTGGGTGTTGAGGGTGGCAGGTTTGCGCCATGCAATAGACGATCTCAGGACTCACTCTAGTGGCCTTTTAATCTGCCAGAACAAGAATCGAAGATTTGTGACTACGTGATTTTGCATCTTCAACCTTCCTGAAATTGTAAGACATCAGGCAAACTATATACTTCACACGAGAGTTCTTGTAACGTATTGTACACCTGAGTACCGGTATAAATTTCTTAGACTTTTTCTTGGTCGCAATTTCGGTAATGCGCCATAGAAAGCATTGTACGCTGTATCTTGACGAAGTATGGCAAGAAAGGATTGAGCACAGCGGGTTTCAAAGTCTCCGCCAAAGAAGAAAAAAGTTATAAATAGGATTCGTTTTCGGGGCTTAATTTTGGGGAAATTCGAGGGTGTTTTTCGAGTTTATTTTTTCTGCCGGAAATCTTAGTTTATCATTTTAATTTTGTTACATTCAATTCTGAAATTTGGAGTTTAAATTTCCTGTGTTACCAATTTTTCAATATTAAACAAAAAGATAAATATTTCCGGACAAAAACGTACTCAAGTTGATAATCGTTAATCACTCCCAATCGCCCTTGCGGTTGGTCGATTTCCAACTGTGCCACGGCAAATCTCGCAAACAATTGCCGCTTCAATAAACGTCAGTATTTCGAAATAACCAAAACTCCCCGAACGCTGTCGTTGGGAAGCATAAATTGTTCCAGCTACCTTTCTATAAAATTTTCAGCTTATTTCACTGTTACGAAAACATACCCCTCCTCTATCCCGGAAGCACGAATAGTATGCTCCAAACTGGAAACCCGAACACTGGTTTTTATTGTACGTATTTTTACGAGATATAAGGGAAAATCGAGCATGTCATAAACCCAAGATATAAAAAAAATGATAATGAAGTGGCCTTTTTTTCAGGACCGCTACCCTCATGGTCAACAAACTTTAATCGTAAAAAATACCTCGGTTTTTCGAGTATGTCACGAATAGAGTCTTTACGGAATTTAGTCCCATCTGGTGGCTCAAAAGCAATTTAAGTTTTATGGTACATGGTCGGCTATGAGACCTGTTAATCCGCGGGAATTTTATCGGGCATTATCACCTTCGCACGTCAACGGCAAACGTGTCAACGGGCAACGGGAGCGCGCATCAACGGCAGCGGCGACCAAAGTCAGCGGCGACGGCAACGCACATCAACGAGCGGTGCTCTTCACTGTAGAGTTCTTTCTCGATCTCTTTCAGTGTCAATGGTCACACTGGTCGCAACCAGTCAGGAAGCTGATCTCGAACCCCCAAAGACACCTTGCTGAGGTTCTAAACAACAAGCTGCTTTGAAGCCGACTGTGGGCTACTAACGAGTTTGACTGGGCCCGAGTTTATAGAAATCGAACGTTTTGCGCAGCTCTTGTATTCAATTCCTGCTTTGCAACGTGCTAACGTCTCGAATGTATAGGCCTCGAATCATCAGCTTAGGAGCATCTTCAACTTCTTTCTTCATCGTTAAAACAAAAAAGACCGCCATTAGAACAGCACGTATGCCATTTTTGTTTTCAAACGGTGATAGTCATCAAAGTGTGGCTAGACTGAAATTCGGAAAGGGTCCGTTGGCGAAAAGTTTACCGGCGATTGTTTTTCGGAGCTTTTCGAATTTATCTTAAAACACGGAAATTGTTATTATTCTAGCCAGAAAAAATTATGTCGTACGTCTTACAATGCCCCTTTCACTCGCACCTAACTGAGAGAATAAACCTAGTCAGAATAAATTTTTTTTATACATGATGCAACGCCCCTTCTTCCCTCCTCCCCCCCCCGCCCCCTACCCTGCAAGCTGTGACACTATTTATAATGGAGGGTGCAACGATCCTAATGCAACGTTTAAGACTGTTTAGTTTATTTGGCACGTGATTAGACCCAAAAATATACACCGAAATTTAATTTCATTGCAACAAGAGAAAAAGAACCAAAGTTGCAGTAACTCGCGCTTTTATTTCATAGAAAACTAAATTAGTAGAAAAATCATTAAAAAAACGGATCTAAATTTTTAAGTTATTTTCCGTTCCAGTAGTAGACACCTTTTCTTTCAGAGCTGTCCATTATCCAGGGACAACGTTGTCGTGTGAATAGAACCCCGTGTTTCGCAGAACAAAGCCCTCATTTGAAGAAGAAAAGAAAGAAAAAACTAAATTGGCACGGACAATACCTACCCAAGTTGATAGCTAAAAATACATTTCCAGAGGCGGAAAAAAGAAAAAAAAGCAAGAAAGGCTTTTTTTTTTCTGTTTTCTTCTAGCTCTTGGCAACATTATTAAATTTTGAAATCCAGTGCCTTCCCAGCATTTTGAGATTCTGCTTTGATTTCTCACTCTCTACTTTGGCCTTCCTCTGAAATGTACCTGGCGCCTTAGTTTTTATAAATTTATTTTTGATTTTTGCGTCGTGCGTGCGTGCAGTATATGATACGGCCATGTATGTTCCGCTTCACGTTCGCTCGAGTTTAAATCGAGCTTAAACCGGGTTTTGTTTCAATTTCACACCCAACGATGGTCACACGAAAGAAGTTTCGAGGCGTCCTGCGATCTGGCTTACGTTTGTGGCGCTTTAACGTTGAAAGCTCTTTGCTCAGGTGCTCAGCTAGCATTTCGTAAAGCCTGATAAGTGAAGCCTGCGCAAGCATGGCCGCGAAGCTCGATGCTGATCGGTTGAGGGGAGTGTCAGCGTGACTAGAGGGTGGGCGAGGACGAGCTCCACCACCTGTGTGCAACTGAGGAGAGAAAAGCTCGAGAGGCGGAGGCTCAGGATGCTCGCCGATTCCATCAGCCCTGCATGCGTGAAACTGAGCGTATCGCTACACGCGTTTGTGATGCTGGTTCGTTCACGTATGCCAACACAATACCTATAAACTTGCCATACATTTTTTCTCTAAATATTTTTAACACAAGCGACAAGGTGCTTCGGTAGTCCTGAACATTTCTGGTTTATTTATAGACACAGCAAGAGTGGGCGAAGCCCATTTTGTTCACGCCTCATGATTGGTTCGCCGGGGTTCTTATCGCCTAATGTCACGCTCTGATTGGCTGCTGGATTTATATTGAGATTATCGGGACCCGTGCCATGCCCCGCGTTTCCAAAATTGTCGGCGAATGTAAACTAAAGACATTTAACCTTGTGGCAGCTGCGCGTTTCTCTTGCGAGGGTTTCCAGTGGCCAAAGTAATTACTGAACAAACAATAGAAAGTTGATAATAGAAACGATCACACATCAACTCGAATTGTTTGTTAGAAAACGATACGAGATTGTTCTATTCGTGGGCAAATAAAACAAAAAACAAATAACTTAAAGAAGGACATCAACTACCCTGCACATTGTAATTTGCCTTCTCTGTATCAACACTGTTATACTTTGCCTTCACTGTTTCTACACTGAAATTTGCCTTCTCTGTTTCAACACTGTTACTTGTTACGGTATATTTTAATTAACAACACTTTAATTAAGTTCATGATGAAGAAGATCACACGCCAACACGCATTATTTATATATAAAAAAGTGATAACTTTGTTCAATATTGTAGAGTGGTAAAACAAAACAAGCAGCAAGAAAGAAAAGCCTATAAAGTCCCGAGCTCATTGCAATTTGTCTTTTTTGTTTGTTGTTTTGACAACTTCATTATACATTAGAACAAAAGAAATAACATAAAGAAGTATATGAAGTATCGTGCTCATTGTGATTTGCCTTTTTTGTTTCAACATTTTAATCACTTGTTATAATTTATTTATCAACCCTTTAATTAAGTTGATGATCAAGAATATCACACACCAACACGCATTATTTATATATATATATAAAAAAGCGATAACTTTGTTCAATTTGTAGAGCGGTAAAACAAAACAAGCAGCAAGAAAGAAAAGCCTATAAAGTCCCCGAGCTCATTGCAATTTGTCTTTTTTGTTTGTTGTTTTGACAACTTCATTATACATTAGAACAAAAGAAATAACATAAAGAAGTATATGAAGTATCGTGCTCATTGTGATTTGCCCTTTTTGTTTCAACATTTTAATCACTTGTTATAATTTATTTATCAACCCTTTAATTAAGTTGATGATCAAGAATATCACACACCAACACCGCATTATTTATATATATATATATAAAAGCGATAACTTTGTTCAATTTGTAGAGCGGTAAAAACAAAACAAGCAGCAAGAAAGAGAAAGCCTATAAGTCCCGAGCTCATTGCAATTTGTCTTTTTGTTTTGTTGTTTTGACTAACTTCATTATTACATTAGAACAAAAGAAATAACATAAAGAAAGTATATGATAGTATCGTGCTCATTGTGATTTGCCTTTTTTGTTTCAACATTTTTAATCACTTGTTATAATTTGTTTATCAACCCTTTAATTAAGTTGATGATCAAGAATATCACACACCAACACGCATTATTTATATATATATATAAAAAAAGCGATAACTTTGTTCAATTTGTAGAGTGGTAAAACAAAACAAGCAGCAAGAAAGAAAAAGCCTATAAAGTCCCGAGCTCATTGCAATTTGTCTTTTTTGTTTGTTGTTTTGACAACTTCATTATACATTAGAACAAAAGAAATAACATAAAGAAGTATATGAAGTATCGTGCTCATTGTGATTTGCCTTTTTTGTTTCAACATTTTAATCACTTTTTATAATTTATTTATCAACCCTTTAATTAAGTTGATGATCAAGAATATCACACACCAACACGCATTATTTATATATATATATAAAAAAAGCGATAACTTTGTTCAATTTGTAGAGTGGTAAAACAAAACAAGCAGCAAGAAAAGAAAAGCCTATAAAGTCCGAAGCTCATTGCAATTTGTCTTTTTTGTTTGTTGTTTTGACAACTTCATTATACATTAGAACAAAAGAAATAACATAAAGAAGTATAGGAAGTATCGTGCTCATTGTGATTTGCCTTCTTTGTTTCAACATTTTTAATCACTTGTTATAATTTATTTATCAACCCTTTAATTAAGTTGATGATCAAGAATATCACACACCAACACGCATTATTTATATATATATATAAAAAAAGCGATAACTTTGTTCAATTTGTAGAGCAGTAAAACAAAACAAGCAGCAAGAAAGAAAAGCCTATAAAGTCCCGAGCTCATTGCAATTTGTCTTTTTTGTTTGTTGTTTTGACAACTATTATACATTAGAACAAAGAAATAACATAAAGAAGTCATATGAAGTATCGTGCTCATTGTGATTTGCGCTTTTTGTTTCAACATTTTAATCACTTGTTATAATTTATTTATCAACCCTTTAATTAAGTTGATGATCAAGAATATCACCACCAACACGCATTATTTATATATATATATAAAAAAAGCGATAACTTTGATTCAATTTGTAGAGCGGTAAAACAAAACAAGCAGCAAGAAAGAAAAGCCTATAAGGTCCCGAGCTCATTGCAATTTGTCTTTTTTGTTTGTTGTTTTGACAACTTCATTATACATTAGAACAAAGAAATAACATAAAGAAGTATATGAGGTATCGTGCTCATTGTCATTTGCCTTTTTTGTTTCAACATTTTAATCACTTGTTATAATTTATTTATCAACCCCTTTAATTAAGTTGATGATCAAGAATATCACACACCAACACGCATTATTTATATATATATATATATAAAAAAGCGATAACTTTGTTCAATTTGTAGAGTGGTAAAACAAAACAAGCAGCAAGAAAGAAAAGCCTATAAAGTCCCGAGCTCATTGCAATTTGTCTTTTTTGTTTGTTGTTTTGACAACTTCATTATACATTAGAACAAAAGAAATAACATAAAGAAGTATATGAAGTATCGTGCTCATTGTGATTTGCCTTTTTGTTTCAACATTTTAATCACTTGTTATAATTTATTTATCAACCCTTTAATTAAGTTGATGATCAAGAATATCACACACCAACACGCATTATTTATATATATATATAAAAAAAGCGATAACTTTGTTCAATTTGTAGAGTGGTAAAACAAAACAAGCAGCAAGAAAGAAAAGCCTATAAAGTCCGAGCTCATTGCAATTTGTCTTTTTTGTTTGTTGTTTTGACAACTTCATTATACATTAGAACAAAAGAAATAACATAAAAAAGTATAGGAAGTATCGTGCTCATTGTGATTTGCCTTTTTTGTTTCAACATTTTAATCACTTGTTATAATTTATTTATCAACCCTTTAATTAAGTTGATGATCAAGAATATCACACACCAACACGCATTATTTATATATATATATATATAAAAAGCGATAACTTTGTTCAATTTGTAGAGCGGTAAAACAAAACAAGCAGCAAGAAAGAAAAGCCTATAAAGTCCCGAGCTCATTGCAATTTGTCTTTTTTGTTTGTTGTTTTGACAACTTCATTATACATTAGAACAAAAGAAATAACATAAAGAAGTATATGAAGTATCGTGCTCATTCTGATTTGCCTTTTTTGTTTCATCATTTTAATCACTTGTTATAATTTATTTATCAACTCTTTAATTAAGTTGATGATCAAGAATATCACACACCAACACGCATTATTTATATATATATATAAAAAAGCGATAACTTTGTTCAATTTGTAGAGTGGTAAAACAAAACAAGCAGCAAGAAAGAAAAGCCTATAAAGTCCCGAGCTCATTGCAATTTGTCTTTTTTGTTTGTTGTTTTGACAACTTCATTATACATTAGAACAAAAGAAATAACATAAAGAAGTATATGAAGTATCGTGCTCATTGTGATTTGCCTTTTTTGTTTCAACATTTTAATCACTTGTTATAATTTATTTATCAACCCTTTAATTAAGTTGATGATCAAGAATATCCCACACCAACACGCATTATTTATATATATATATAAAAAAAGCGATAACTTTGTTCAATTTGTAGAGTGGTAAAACAAAACAAGCAGCAAGAAAGAAAAGCCTATAAAGTCCCGAGCTCATTGCAATTTGTCTTTTTTGTTTGTTGTTTTGACAACTTCATTATACATTAGAACAAAAGAAATAACATAAAGAAGTATATGAAGTATCGTGTTCATTGTGATTTGCCTTTTTTGTTTCAACATTTTAATCACTTGTTATAATTTATTTATCAACCCTTTAATTAAGTTGATGATCAAGAATATCACACACCAACACGCATTATTTATATATATATATAAAAAAATCGATAACTTTGTTCAATTTGTAGAGCGGTAAAACAAAACAAGCAGCATGAAAAAAAAGCCTATAATGTCCCGAGCTGATTGCAATTTGTCTTTTTTGTTTGTTGTTTTGACAACTTCATTATACATTAGAACAAAAGAAATAACATAAAGAAGTATATGAAGTATCGTGCTCATTGTGATTTGCCTTTTTTGTTTCAACATTTTAATCACTTGTTATAATTTATTTATCAACCCTTTAATTAAGTTGATGATCAAGAATATCACACACCAACACGCATTATTTATATATATATATATATAAAAGCGATAACTTTGTTCAATTTGTAGAGCGGTAAAACAAAACAAGCAGCAAGAAAGAAAAGCCTATAAAGTCCCGAGCTCATTGCAATTTGTCTTTTTTGTTTGTTGTTTTGACAACTTCATTATACATTAGAACAAAAGAAATAACATAAAGAAGTATATGAAGTATCGTGCTCATTGTGATTTGCCTTTTTTGTTTCAACATTTTAATCACTTGTTATAATTTATTTATCAACCCTTTAATTAAGTTGATGATCAAGAATATCACACACCAACACGCATTATTTATATATATATATAAAAAAAGCGATAACTTTGTTCAATTTGTAGAGCGGTAAAAGAAAACAAGCAGCACGAAAAAAAAGCCTATAAAGTCCCGAGCTCATTGCAATTTGCCTTTTTTGTGCTTGTTCCTTTGACAACTCTATTAGAAATTTAAAGACGAGATCAGCGCGACTCATTGAGCCAATGGAATACGCGCGTCGCTGTCATATATACTATACATACATACTGTATTTATATAAAAGCATACGTAGAAATAAAATTTAAGAAAAAAAAGACACACAGTAAAGACAAAGTTTAACAAAAAAGGACTTTAAGGATCCCAGATGCTCGGGACAGCGTGGCTCGTTCAATCTTCGAAAATACCGCGGAAATCTTCATACTGCTATTGAAGGGAAGCACTTTGGAGTTCGGAGAATAATGGCAACTTCATGATCTCGTTATAAAAGGGGCGGACGGTGCAACGATTTTCTAACTTTCAGTACCTACCGCGCTCGAAATGAATCCTTGTCGTTCGTAACCTACGACACGTACGCGTTTTTGTTTTGTTTTGTTTTCTCTTCAGGTAATAGCAGCCGAAGAGAAAAATGTGCGTGTCTGCCGTTTTATCTAATAGCAGTCGTAGAAAAAAGCGTGCGTCTGACGCACGCGCCACATTGCGGCGTGCTACCTTCGAGCTTTGGTGTGTTTGCCGCTTGGGGCGGCTCGGTCGCGGGCTCGCTAACGATGACGTCATTCGCAGGTCACGTCTTCTAGGCGGTATTGCCTCAACTAGTAGTCAGAACAAAAGGTCACGTGATCTGGTGCTCTCCGTGGTTTGAGAAAGTATTTGTCTACACTCGTTTTACCTAAAATAAAGTAGTAAAAAACAAAGTCCAGCTTTTAGCGGAATGTTACTAATTCCCCCCTTCATGTGTCGATTTAAGGATATGCTTAGGTGAATCTTAGATTAGCTTTATGCTAATTTTATCAAGACGCGCAAGTTTCGAACGCATAAAAGCACCATCGCTTCCTTCCACAAACAAACATTGTAAGAACTCGTTCGCGCAGCGTATTTATATAATTCGCTAAACTTATCCTTTTTTTCTTCTTCTTGAAGTGACAACGACTATAGGGGATTATATTCTTCTCCTCTAATTTGAATTAGACAGCGTACCCGTATGGCACCCAAATCCTTCCCTAGTGATGTGGACACTCGGAGCCCAAAAATCACGTTGGCAAAAAAAAAAAAAAGTTTTTTTTTATTCAGTTTAGTTGGGACATGCGTGTCGAAAAATAATTTTTACGCGGAAAAACAACATTTCTATGGAGCAAAATTGGCGAGACGAGATTTATTTTATATTCTGCGTGCAAAGTCCTTGACGTCACGGAAGGGTCATACACAGGCTTTCCACGTCAACGAGATGGTCATACACTCTTTCCACCTCAAGGTGATGGCCAAGCCGATCCACCTCCACGCGCCCGAAATGCCGAGAGAAAAAACAAGTGGAAAGGAGGTGACTACCGACTAAATCACGTCTCGCACTGTCAATATTTTTTTCGAGTCTGAAATTTATTTTTTGACATGCCTGTCCCAATGAGACTGCTTAAAAACACTTTTTTTTTCAGTGGTCCTTTAAAACACTTCGAATTTTTCTTATATGTTTTTGCGTATAATTTTTTTAGGGGGGGGAGTGTTTGAAACACTTTTGACAATGTCATGCATGACTATTTCTCGTAGATAGTACGTGCATGCATTTGATCTCGCAAGTACCGCAGAACCTTCGCTCTAGTGAAATGTAGTTCCAGGCTCACCTCATAGATGGCGTCATATGCTAGTTTGTTTTCTTGTCGCAAGAGATTGCAAGAACTCGGTCGTAAGCAGACGCAAGTGCGTGAACGGGCCTTAATATGTATTTTATAATAATGTATTCAAGTATTATTTGGGTGGAGATGCTCACTCTCAAATTTATTCTTTTTATTTGACGAGCTAAAGAAGCAAAAAACCTACACCAATTTTCACCTCAAGAAAAAAAAAGTTTGCGCATTGTTCATACGCGGCGCGAAGTAGTCCTTACGCGATTTGGTTTTCGAAGGAAAATGCCATGCTTCTGGCGTCTGAATCGTGTGCGTCTTGATAAGATAAAGTATATCTAATCTAAAATTCACCTAGATATATCTTAATTATCAACATAAAAGGGGAAATTAGTAATACTCCGCGAGGAGCCGGACTTTTCTTACCACGGTTCTGGAGGTGAAAACAGGTATAGAGGGAGAGGATTCAAGATGAGCCAAAGCTTTTAGAAGACCTGCTATACGAGGGTGATGCTTCGAATTATTTATTTTGTCTTCCTTTTTTTTACGTTTAGCGCGCTAGGGCCTTACGGATTAACGCCGGGAGTGCATTGCACTAACGAGATTGACTTCCAGTGTCCTCGAAGAAAACAACGGTAAGCACTGCAGAGATTCGGAGGAGCGGCGAATCTGGATGAAGAGAACAGTACGAGCTTTTATGCACTAATCCCGCTTGTGCCGTTAGAGCTGGATCGCGCGAGAGAGATTAAGGTTGTTTTCTTTGGGGATTTGTTTGCTTAGGCGGGATTAGGACATAGCTTCGGCCGTCAATCCTCCGGGACGGGAGCGAGTAAGTCGGGACTACGGCAGAAAGTGTTCGCTTCCTTCTATTGTCTCCGTGCCCGAGGAGGATAATCTGCGTGTTGTCAGGTTCTGGCATGACCTCCTATTCGCGGCTCTAGCGATCAATGGGCGTCGCCACTATCGGGCAAATATGGCGGTCTAAAATAGGTCGTGCCGTGCCATATGCCAGCTCATTGCATAAACGTTCGGGTTTCAGTAGGCAAGGATTGGACTCAAATGGTCTGCCCCGATCTTTAATCACGGTTTCAAACCTGCTGCGATCTGCTGGCGGAAGCGAGCTTTCCGAGGCTTGCCCTTCTTTGGAGAAGCAATGGAAGAACTGTGGTGCTGATGAAAGTTGATAAACGTACAATGTCTGGTTCGTGCGGTATCCTAAGTGGCGTTCAGACCAACTTGGGCAACACGCAGTAACAGCAGAGTCACCAGGACAACTGTTCCATCGCGCCAACCGCCGACATCATGTAATCACGGAAGCCACAAAGTACCATTTCGGGCGACTCCAGCAAAATCGACGCCGCGTAGCGGCAACGCCGAGAAGCTCAGGAGAGAGGTCGTTTCAACTCTGTCTTCTGCTATCGCTGGCACCATAGAAACAAACATCGTAGACAGCATAGAGACAAACATCGTTTCCAGTAATTATTTTCATGCTTCCACCGTGTCATTCCTACGCGCAGACTAGAAGAAGGTCTTTACCGTGGAAAAATCGCTTTGCTTTCATATGTAACACGAATTTTAGGTTGCAGTGCAAGAAATTTATGTTGGTCCGCGTGCTGAACGACGAAAACGATCTCCTTTCGTCCGCCATTTTGCCTGACAAGCGCGCCCCCTATAGTTCGCTGGAATCGCGAATAGGGAGAAAGCCCGCGCCTAGTACACCGGAGCCAGCCGCCAAAAGCAGGGAAAGAGAACGCCGGAACACGACACAGAGGATAGAAGGGCGGCGGTGCCCTCAGAGATTTTCGGTCATTTTCCGGAACTCTTCTCGATTAGAGAAAATATGGTAAGGGTGCAGGCGAGCTGGTGAATATCAACATCGTCGAAGTAACCTGAGACTGGGGTAGAGAAAAAACATCAAAATGTAAAGAGCCCCCCCCCCAAAAAAAAAAAAAAAAAAAAAAAACCAAGGCGGCGTCGTTTTGCCCAGTTTCTGTCTCTTCTACATTTTGATGTTTCTTCTCTACCCCAGTCTCAGCCTCAGGTTAATTCTCCTCGATTCCTTTTTTGTTTTCAATTTGGGGAAATAAACGGAATAATCAATATATATATATTATTTTAACTCAACCCCACTTAGGATGTACCCTCCTTTTCCAGTTCCTCCTCTCCCATTAGTAAAAAAAAGTAAGCAGTCGGTCGTTTTTTTTTAGTTTTTCCGCAAAATGCAAAAAAAAAGAAAAGTGGTTTGCCTTACTGCGACTAAAATCACTGCATCTGGGGAAGTAGCGTCATTGCCTTCCCACCTGCTAGCCGGACACAAACGAATACCAACATGCGGACGACAAAAACTCTCAAGGGGATTGGCTCATCGCTGTTGGGTGTCATGGTAATTTCCATTTTGGGCCCTTTCAAAGTTTCGAAGCTTCAAAGGGTCGTTAAAACCAGTAGCACCAAGATCGCTATGGAGCATTACTGAAATCGTTCCTCGGCCAATTTGAGCATCTTTGGCACTGTGCATGCAATAAACTTAGCACCCATGCTTATTCTCCCCTCTTACAGTTATGTTGCTCTTCTTGCGCGTTTCAAGACACTAGAAGTATTTTTCAATGCCCCCGAGCACCGACGCCACGTGTGATGCCGTACATCTTCGTACCGCCATCCCACGCAACGTCAGTGCTTTGAAGCACCATATCTCGGGAGCACCATATCAAGTTAAAAGTTTAGTTATAAATCCCTCGAAATGTGCAGATGCAAGAAGGTATCTGCGAAAGAAATATTCCGACTCGTCGGGCCTTCCCACCGTTTCTAATCTCCAGTTTGGGCGTTACAAGTGCCGGTGGTACCGATAACGCGTAAAGTTTTAGAGCGCAGCTCTTATGGTACGTTTACACTTGCGGATCCGCCAGCGAATCCGCCCAGCTTTTGCCGCTGGGGCGAAACGCTGGGCGGAAAACGCGGCGGCGAGCCGTATAGGTCTGGGATCTATTTCTGCCGCCGAACGAGGCGTTTCGCTGACCGGAAGTGACATTCTTGCGCCGCGCGACGCTGCTACGTCATGAGCACACGTCCTTCTGGGAGCAGCAACATCCGGGATAGATAGCCGACGAGGGAACTCTCGCGCCTTCTCGTCATATTTGATGGGATGTTACGAGAACAGCTTCCGCAGCCGGCGCCGCCGCCGCCGCTCAAAGGAAATAGATGTAAACGCAACCCGCTCGTCGCCGCCGCCGCCGGGAGCGGATCCGCTCCCGCGGCAGCGGATTTCTTCTCAGGTGTTTAGGCGCCCTTTTCCGGTTTAATCGGCGTCGCCGTCGGCGTAACCGCGAGGTGCATTATGGGACGCATGACGTCACTGATGACGTCACACGTGACGTCATCTTCATTGTCACGTGACTTCACAGGGGTCACGTGACCCTTGTGAGGTGTGACCCCGGTGACGTCACATGACCCCCGTGAGGTCACGTAACCCTTGTTATGGTGTACTAGAACTGGGCAGTGTGTCGTCCACGCCGAGAAGCAACGGAGGGAGGAGGTCGGCGCAGCGATGACGGCGCGCAAGGACGGCAGGGGGCGCTGCGGGTAACAGGCGTGCTCCTTTCCGCTCGGATTGCCGTGTTGTCGTACTGCTTGTGATCGCGTGGTTCGCGTCGTCGCTTTGTTTTGCTGCAGTGTTTTCTTTTTTAATGGTTGAGTGAAATGGATTGCGATCGGTGCCGTTCAGTGGCATGTAGACAACGCGTGCAATGACGGAAAAACGGCGGGACAAGAGAGACGGGACGTGTTTTGTGCCGGGGCAGTGATTTCCCTACACCCCCCTACGGGGGTGTACTCCCCCCTTGTTTTTCCGAAGGCACCCCCTTAATTCGCAACGACTCTTATATTCTCAATGCCCCCCGAACCCCCCCCCCCCCCCCCCTCAAATTTCAATTTCTGGGGCCCGTGCCGGGTTGCAACAGTGGCTACCGGTCCTGCAAAGAAGCCCGTTCCCTTTTTCGTGCCCCTCTCGAGTTCGATCGGCGTGAGTCGTGGTCCCGCAACATTAAAAGGAGTGACAGGGAGACTCTGCTTCATGTAATGCAGGCAGTCATGACAGTCGTCCTCTACATTTTTTTTTCGGACTTTTCGCACTCTGTAAAGTATCTGCTAAATCGGTTTTATAGACACTGGTTTCGACACACCGAAGGGTCCTGTGCACGCTGACTGCATTAGAAAGGCTTGGAGAAGTGACTGTGAAAATGTGACGTTGAAGGTTATGGCCTCACATCAGCAAATTATTTTTTTTCCTAACGGCTTTGAAAAGATGAGGGTTGGCCCAGCACTCCGTCTCTTCAATGAGGAGGTGCTAAGAGGCCTCTTTTTTTACCGCAAGAAAATTGAAAGGTCTTGTGGCCCAGCGCAAGATACTGAGTCATTTATCCTGAAGATGTCGAAGCTCATCAAGATCATGACCTCACGTTGGAGAATGTAGAGGTACGAAACGCCATAGGCGCCGACTACGGGGGAGCTCGGGAGCTCCCTTCTCCCGAGCTCTTGGGAAAAACAAGTACCATCGCCTCCGGAATCTTTGGGTGCACCTCATTAATCTCATCTGTGCGCTGGCGCCCGGTGTATAATTAAAAATTTATCTGTGCGCCCTGGTGCCCACACATATCGATAGCTGGTGCTCAGTGGATAAATAAGAATTTATCCACTCTGGTCACTACCTGAGCTGGTGAGTGGACACATTTTTCTAACTATTCGCACAGTCCTGTTCGAAGACCCTACGTAGTAACTAGCAAATACGATAAAGGCTAGTGCTGGAAATTCCTTCGAAAGCCCGTGGAAGTAGTTGCGAAAGACGACAGTGGCACCTCTATAGCGTACCATACGTACAGCCTACGGAAGTAGACGATATAATCCGTTTTGTAAGCCCCATTTTGTTTTCCCAAAACGTTGAAACAATTCATTACGGTAGTGCGCTTCAACCACGGAATTCATTGATCACAACTACAGTGACAGCGAAATTATAGGGTCACAAAAGCAGACATTTGTTTAGGTATCATGCCATCAGCATGCTTATCCTACGTTATCCAGGGGATTACACACGTTTGGGACGTCCCTTTCAAGAGACTTCCCGAACGTTTCCCGAGGGGGATGGATTTTCCGCCTATTCAGAACGCAACACTGTTAGCGCGAACAAGCGATCGCCGGTTTTTCTATGAGAAACCAAAGGATCTCAGCAAAGTTCTAATTGCTGGGGAAAAAGCTCATTCGGGTCTATAATGCAGGTGATAAAATTTCGTCCTCGCTAATACTCTTTCGAAGTAAATGACGAAAAAGCGCCAATGTCGTGGTCGCGCTAGCAGTGTCGCGATGTGTACTGTGGCGTCCTGCCCGAAGATGCACGTCTCGGGCAAAGCATTTGGCAACGAATTAGTGCGATAAATAATATGTGAAACAGCAGAAATAAAGAGTACCGTAAAGAGTTAGCCAAACAATACGAAACAATCGAACCCGTGCGGAACGCCAAGCCAGCCAAGCGCTACCGCTGCCTGCGCTCCGCACTCCGGCAGCACGCCTACTACACGTTGCGCCCTCTCGCGGCCACCGATCCGGTCATCGCTGAAAGAGCCCTCCCTCCGCCCGCGCTCGCTACACTGCCCAGTATTCTAGTACACCATACCCTTGTGAGGTGGCGGTGACGCCGCTCGGAGGGAGGAGTAGCAGACATGATGAGGAGGTGAGGAGGAGGGAGGAGGGGCATACCTTCCCGCTCAGTACCCTTCCCGCCTCCTCAAGAGCTGCGCTCTAATTCGGCGTTGCAGGGAGTTGTAAACGGCTTTCATTTTTTTCTGTAACGTAGTAAAGTGTACTTGTTACGTTTTCAAAACAGTAACGTAGAACGTACTTACGTTACTTCTTGCAAAGTAACGGGTAACGCAGTTACGTTATCTCGTTACGTATTCTTCCCAAGACTTGAAGAAAAAAAATGCCATTTACTAAGTCGTGTGAAATCTTGCTCTCCCACATACCTCCAAAATCAGAAACGTAAAAAAAAGATGGGGTAGTTATGTTAAACTTCCGCATAAACAATGTTTTTTTTTTTTTAAATATGGCGTTAATGAATATTTGTAACGTGAAAACAGCAAAACGTTTTAATTTATAAATAAATGTAACGTGCGTTACTCTTCAATGTAACGGTAACTTTAACGCGTTCTTTTTTATTTGAAAGTGACGAGTAACGTATTTAGTCATGTTTTTTTTGGTAACGCCTAAACATTGCTAGCTTCTGTACTAGTTTTATTAAATATCTGCGCGCGCGGTCGAAAGGACGAACACGTATACGACCGCGAACACCGATACTAAAACCGCAAGTCACCAAGCATCCCATGTACGTGATTGGATTAGCGATGGTATACGACATGCACGAAACAACCACGACGAACATTACGACGCTGCACTTTGGACGCTGTTTAACTGGTCTCGTCTAATGTCCCATCGACTCGAAGCGTCTGCTGTGCCCGGACGTATAAGGTGAGAGGAAGTATAGTCTCACAAATGACTGCGGTATGCACAGGCTCGAGGGCGCACCCCAGCCTAAAGGCCGGTTCAGACACTTGCGTTTGAGTGTGTTTGACTGCGTTGCGGCGAGAACCGAAAGCGAGACACTGGCACATCTGTGCTTCGTATGAAGTGTGGAATCCAATTCAAGGAATCTTCTTGGCACGCGATATAAGAAGCAGGGATGTCCTGGTGTCTCGCTGCCGCAACGCAGTCAAACGCAGTCAAACGCAACTGTGTGAACCGGGCTTAACGCTTTCGTTTGTACGAGAACTTGCGCGTGGAAAGTACTTTCCATAGACACACACGCTCGCTCCCGTGTCTTTGTCAGCACTGCAAATGTTAGCGAGATATTTGATTCAAAATGTACACAGTCCGGCGGCATGTGCTTGCTTAACATCTCCTAAGTAAGAATGCCTAAGTGCTGAATTTTCCTACATCCCTAAAGAAGGCAATCGTAGGGCGGAGATTGGTCACGACTACTGCGTCAGCGTTTACTGATTGGACACGACTCCCCGAATGCTGACGCCATAGTCGGGTCCAACCTCTGCCCTACGGTGGGCCTCTTTAGTAACGAAGGAAGATTCAACACTTGGGCTTTCTTATCTAGGATGGGTTTGTGGGCTTTTTTTTATTTTGGCAAGCCAATGATGCATTCCTTAAACCTTCAGTGACTATAAAATAAAAACTTCCAGATGTCTTCTTCTTTTTTTTTTGAACGGTGTCGTAAGGGTTTATGCTGAGAACTCCAAGTCAAATACCGTGAAAAGACAAAGAGTAAAACGAGAAATAAAAATAAAATTAAAATAAAACAGACGCGAAAGGTCGGAGGAGGCAGCGAAACAGGAGGTGTGATAACGATTATATTTCCTGTCTTATTCGTTTTGTTATTTATGTATAATGGTGGAACCACTGTTGCTGATCCGCTTGAGTGGAAGAGTATATATCGACCGGCGCATTAAAAATACTCCCGTTGTTTTTCCTCGCATCTTCAGTTTTTTTAAAAGAAAAAAGAGAAGCATAGAGAAAAAAGAAAAGCTAAGCAAAAATTAAAAAAAAAGTTTTATATTTTTTAGGTTGGTCAAAAACGTTTCTATATTTGACATTGGTTTCTTTATGCTACATGTCAAATTCAGACACGTTTTCCTTTTTTCTTCTCGAGTAGCATGGTTGAAAAGTATATACGTATTGTGACGTAATCAATACAGACACTTTCCAAACTCGTCTTCCAACACGCCAGCGGGTGCGATACCGTTATTCATTTCTTCCCGAATTTCCTGCCCATTTCCCGAATCTCAGGGTATCCGAGCTGCTCTCGCATCAAAATGCCTCGAATAGGAGCCATCTTTCTTGTTTGTTTTCGTTATACATCATAACAAGAGGCAGTCTGGAAACATTGTCTGCGGCGTGTGTCTTCCTTGTGTGAACGGTCCTGTTCACATTGGCCATACACAAACCGTTTGCAGACGTGTTCGAAAAACCGTACGAGGCAAGCCGGCTTCGATCATGCTTCAGGTATGTCCGCAGATAATTTTGTCAACGTGTCTGCAACACCGTTTTTTTTTGTATGATGTATAAGAAATTTGACGGCGGCTTTATGGTTTGGTTGTGCCGGAATCCGCCATCTTGGAGACGCCACATTAAGGTGTAAAACAAGAAGAAAAAAAAAACTGCAAGCGTTACTATCTTTATGCAAAAAAGTAGAATACAAGCTTTAGGTGCGTCTAATTAAAATATTCATCTCACGATTTCGAAAGTAGAGAGTAAATGGTACATGTCTTCCGTTTTCATTTGCCTCCGCCTTATGGTTAGCGTTTGAATGAATACACTTTATTGTAGCGACGTGAGTCGGAATGGCATTTTACTTAGGCATCTAAACATCGTAATATTAGACTTTAAAAAAAATGTCTGAGCTAGTGATTTTTGTTTTGTTTTATGAACTCGTTAGTACGCATTGTTCCGAGATTCACCTGATGTAGTGGCAATACTAAAACAAAAGAAAAAAAAATGGATTCAAAAGATACCTTTGCCGCCAAACTGCAAACTCGTTACTTCTGCAAAGTAAATTTCAGTTGTATTTTTCTTTCTAGAATTCATTTTGAAGTCTTCAAACCCTCTGCTTTTTGAGTACGCGAGTCCGAATCAAGGAGTTTTTGACTTCCTTTGATGTCTTCAGTCAAAGTGAAATCTGCAATCCCGCCCTTCGAGTGAAAGCGAAAAAAAGAAAGGGAAAAACAATGAATCCTGGAAGGGTTATTGCATCTCCTCAGAATGAATGCGACCGGTAAAAAACATACAAATACACAAAAATAACAACAAAACACACGGCAAAACTACTATTCCTCTCAAATGATGGGGATAAGGTCGGTATTTATAATTCAAACGCTCTTTCAAAATGACGAGAAAGAAAGTGGCGTTCGGCGCCGATATTTGCCAGAATCTTTCTAAACAACGAACAAATGCGCAAAAAACAAAATTGCAGATTTTTTTTTTTTTGTATTAGATGAGCACCAGTTTGAGCAAGAAACAACGCCAAAGCCGTGTTTTTTTTTTATCTCCACGTAATATTTGGGATGGAGAAAGATGATTTATTCTTGCTTTCAAAATCTGCACCGCGGATTTGTTGCAAGCCGCGAAACATTTTGCTTTTTAAACGTTTAAAAAGCTTGCGTGAAGGTATCTACAGGCAAACCAAATCGGAAATGTTTTTTCTAATAGCATCGTAAGGCTTTTAAACTTATCGCAATGTTTTTTTCTTCCTCACTCCTTTTTTATATTTTTTTTGTGAAATTCTTCTTAGCCATGATAGCGATCGACGCCACCCGAAATAACGTGCGAGCCAACAAAAGCACAATGGCGCTCCTCAATATGCTGCATTGACGCAAGAACTAAATGAACTAAGCACACCTTGTCGATAAACGCTCCACTTTCCTCTCGCAACGCCACAGAGAACAGAAAAAAAAAACTCCATGTATCGATCAATATTTATTAAACATTCACTCAAGTTCGCAATTGTTTACACCTCACACACAGACAGACAGCGCCGTTTTTCTTATATCATTCGTTCTTATTTTACGATCAAGCGATTAGCCCATATCAGGTGTGGGCGAGATGCGTGCGCAGATACCTAAATCGAGGGGAGAAAAGCGTGTGCGCTTGCGCGCATAAATTATTATCGCTGTACAGCCAATGAGATTTTGTCACTTTCCGATAAGAACGCTCAGGAATCAATCACAAAACCGAGAAGCGTCAATACCATAACCGACGCCCCGTGTGTTTTTTTTTTTTATACTGTCCGTCACCATATCTCGGTTTACGCGAACACTTTTGCATGGAGGAACAAACGGAGGTCATTCCTTGCTGTATAGGAAGCACCGCTGGGTTCTCCTTGAAATTGCACATAAAGGCGTTCACAATTCATATCTCCTGCCAGTGCTGGAGGTAAAAGGCGTCACAAGTAACAACGTTGCATCTAACGCGTTACTTTTAGTTCTTTTCCGTAACGTAGTAACGTACTCGTTACGTTTTTATAAGTAGTACGTAACGTACTTACGTTGCTTATTTTGAGTAACGGGCACCGTAGTGTCGTTGCACAATCTTCCTTCCTGATACTTAAAACGAAGAAAAGATATACTTTAATATTTTTTTTTGTGTGTTTCTAGGCTCCAAGTCATATGAATTCTTGCACTCGTCCCAGATACATTCAAGATTTTGTCTCTGTTTTGCCAACGCAAACACTACCGCCTAAAAATAAAAAAAAAAAATAAAATATATATATATATATATATATATATATATATATATATATATTAACGTTTTCTCACGTTTTTTGTTTTTGTGCCGAAAAAAAAAAACCGCTGTCGTTTTATAAACAAAAAGTAACGCAAAAGTAACGTGGGTTATTTTTATATCGGTAACGGTAACGCGTTCCTTTTATTTGGATGTAACGTAGGTTGGTTAAGCGTTTCTTTTATTTGCAAGTAACGCGTTAACGTATCTGGCTACTTTTTTTTTCGGTAACGCCTACAACAGTCGCTCCGACGCAGCTGATTGGTTGATCTTGCGCATGCGCCTGTTCTCGGGTGGCGAGGGGGACAGCGGGGAGAAGAGGCTGAGCAAAGGTCGGAGACGCTTGCGTGGCGATCGACGCCTTCGCCTTTGTATCATAAACGCCGCCGACAAACCATGTGACCCCTACCGAGCCTTTGGAAACACTCTCAGATCTAATCACCCTAACTTACAGGGACGACTCTCTTTCATTAGAAGACCACGTTCTCACGGGTAATCAGATTCTCTTAAAGCATTCAACGGCTCCTAGATTTCTCCTCTATACACTACTCTGTGTCTTAGCTCCCTAATCACAAAAAATGCGAAAAAGCTATATAAAAAAAGTCCCCAGTATTATTCTTTTACCAAACTCTAACGCTTGGGCAAATACATTATTCATTAACTTCGTCCGATTTGTTTCAGGCACGTTTCACCGGCACACGATGGGTCTTTGAGGCCGTGATATTCTAGTGTTTTATTTGCTCGTTTTTTTTTAGACACGAGGAAATAATAAATTATTCCAATCGTCGCTCTAGATAAAAAAAAAAGAAGTTCATACTTGTACTTGAGCTGCATTTAATTAGCGTAGAGAAATTGAAAATCTCCGCAATTTATTTGACTTTCTGACTTGGCCGAAAGCTCTGAGCGAAAGCGGGAATTTTAAGAAAGGCCTACTCTGCGTGCATTTCTGCAGCGACGTATCGGCTTCTGCTGAGAAAATATCCCACCTCCCTAACAAAGACACGAAAAAAAAAAGTTAAAAGAGTAGCAGAGGTTTTGAAAGTCAAAACGTTTTGGAAGAGTCTTCTTTTCCACACAATTACTCAAAGAGTAATTGTGTTGGAGATCGTTTAGATGCGGGAAGTTAGTCAACCTCAACGAGCGTCCGGCGTTTCCGCTGCACATGTACAATTTATTTATTAATTTATTTTTTCTTACAGTTGGCCTATTGGCCGTTACAGGAGTGGAGTATTAGTAAAATAATCAATTTTTTTAAAGACATTTTCACGAATGATACACACATGAATGATCGAGACACAGACGCATTTAAGGCGGCGCAGTGCCAGCGTTAGCCTGGGGTCTTCAACGTGCGTCACGCTGTAGTGATAACACGAACGCACGCCGGTACGATGCCCATCCAGATCGAGACGGGTAGGGGTGGCCATTGAAACCGGGATCTCTGGGTAGTGTAGCTTGAGCTTTCGTTCCACGTACTTCTAGCTGCGGTGTGTCAACGCACTCCGCCACCGATCTCTCGGGGTTTTACCCTTAAAATGTATGAGTGTCCAACTCGCCCAATTAGCCATTTTAATTTTCTTATTCTAGCAGGCGCCGATGAGCTAGAAAACAACAACAATAACACATCAACAACATTTTTTTGTCTTTGTTTACCTATTTTTTTTATTTATGAATGTTGTTGTATCTAACACGGGTTTTGACAGGTATGAAGTACTAGTTCACATTAAATTTACATTAGAAAGCAATAAATCACCAGAATAATACTACTGCTCTGATCTAGATTAAACGTAGAAGTAAAAACACAAATAACCAAAAAAATATTGAAACACTTTACGCCTTAACAGCAAAAAAATCTAAATACAAACATTGAAGATTTGTTATAGCTTCCAACTTCTAGAACGAGCAAAAAAAATGTAATGGGCAATATTGCATAAATTCGCGAAAGCACTTGAACATTCTTGTGGTCAGTTAATAAAGGCAATATTGTGGGAAGTTTATTTGAATTCCAGATTGTTCTAGTAAAAACATACGCATATAAACGCCACCACTTTATTACGAGAGTTTAAATTGGTGATTATAATTACTACTTAGTTCTTTTGAGACCAAACTGTTAGCCAGCAGCAGAAGCCGACATTGCGCAAGTAATGAGAAATCACAAACGAAATGTTGTATAAAGAAAGGCGGCTCGAACATTTTTTGACTCCGTAAAAAGGCCACGAACATAGTGGACAGACAACATGCCCAACCTGTACGAAAATTTATTCAACAAAAAAAAAATAATGAAACGTCCATACAGTTAATTTAACAATTTTGAAGTACCTCAACGCATGTTTCTTTTTTTGTGAGAAAGTGAGACAACACTGATGATAGCAATAATGTCTTCAATGTTCAGGTGTTTTGAATTGACTTCCAATTCGGTATACGAAAAAGGAGAGATAAATAACCCGCACTTGAAAGCCTCTGCGTCCAAAGCCACGGTCACGCTGTTTAGATATCATACAAAAGACGGTCCGCTGATACTAGGGAGTTTCAGGGAACCGCTTTCTGCACGATCAGAACGGTACGATGGGCCTTGCGGTACGCACTACGCATGCGCTACCGTGGAGGACTCGCACATGCGCAGTGCGCACCGGAGGACCGGCGCACCGTGTAGGATGTGCAGAAAACGGTTCCCTAAAACTCTATACTGGGGAGTTTTAGGGAATCGTTTTATATACTAGGGAGGCTTAGGGAACGTGCGTCACGCAGTAGCGATACACGACCGCACTCCGCTATACAATGCTCGTCCAGATCGAAACGGGCAGGAGTGGGGATTGACCTATTGCTAAATTACCGGAGAATTGAGGAGAATGCAGGGATTGGTGTTCCACGCGCCGCACTTGCTGGCCTCAGGTGTATACTTCGTTTCAGCTTCAGTCCATACGCAGTCAATGCTACAAGTACGAGCATGTGGCCCAGAACAGTGCTTGCACTACACGAGTGCGCGTGCTTCGCAGAGACGCTGAAAGCCCGGATTTTGCGCTTGTAGCATTGGCTGTGTCTGGACCTAAGCTGAAACGAAGTATAGTAATTTTTCTAAAGCAAATGCTTAAAACAAATTGCATCTTTGCATGCGCGTTCGCTAATGCTCTATTTTGGTTACTTACTTTGAGTCTTTTGTGCGGTGAAGGCGTGCGGGTGTGGCGGGTGGAACACCAGTCCCTGCATTCTCATTGATGCTTGGGTAATTTAGAAAAAAGGTCTATTGAACCCAGGATCTCTGGGTTCTGCAGCGCTAGCTTTCGCTCCACGCGCTCCGAGCTGGTGTGCGCTAGGCCTCCCGGCCATCGATCCCCTGGGTTTTGTTAGCAAAGCCGATTAAATAGGAACGAAAGCAAACTCCTTGACTCCAGCTTGTACGTTCAAGATTTCAGTTTGGATTATTGTTGCGTTGTTCGTTGCCTTCACCTAACTTACGAAATAAAATGCTAGGTACACACGCACACACACAAAAAAATGAAGAGAATTGAAACTAGGTCAACTATGAGTCGAAATATTCGGGGCGTCGAACGACATGCTTCGCTAAACACGTGCTGAAACAAATTGGAGATTGCTCTTGTTCAAACCCCAAACTTAAATCACAAAGATAAAAAAAAGAAAAACAGAAATATGCAGACAAATTTTTGTTATTTCTCAACCAGGCCTTGTCGTATAAAAAAACACCAAGGCCGAAAAAAAAAAAAAAAAAAAAGAATCTCGAAGTTACACAACGGCGACGCGAAATTTCCAAATCGGGCCAATTACTCGGGCTCCCTCCGCCCCCATTTTTCAGACCACCGCGAAAGCGCTGCCGTAGAGCCGCAGAGACGACGCCAACCTTCCCGTTTTTTGTTTTTCTCGCGCAAAACCCCGGTCATGAAACAATCCTGAACACTGCGTACGTAAGCCTTCTTCCAGAGTTCTCTAGACGACCCTTTGAGAATCCCCTCGAGTGTCCTTGCAGAATTCTTTCAACCTCACTTAAAATGTCCTTTGGGAAGGGGCGCTTGAAAACGTGGCATCCTCATGATAGGTCGTCCCCTTCTCCCGCGTGCAAAAGGACGTGCTTTTTTTTAGCGCAGTTTGTTACGGAGCGTTGAAGTAATGTTAGAGCCAGATTGGGCAGCCGTTCCAAGTTGAGGATCCGTTTTGATGACGTCGTAATTGCCGTAAACGAGCGCGGTCTGAGCTTAAGAGTAGAACCGTCAACGGTTTTAGGAAAATATATTTATGTTTCTGAGAGCCGCACGTTTTAGCTCTTGACACACAAAGGGACCCACTGGATTCGCATGCGTTGCCTACAGTGGACCTCTTTATTTGTTGGCCAGTTCTACTTTTCTCTGGAATGATGGCTGCAGATATACGGGATACAGAACAACACGCTCTTTGCTAAACAAGTTGGCATTTGCCCGCACCAGTGGCTCTAAGCTGGACACTCGTCGAGAAAGTCGGCCGGCGAGATTTCTGACCGCCACGATTGGCCAGCGCCAAGGTCAAGTGCAAGTCTCGCAGGTTCCGTCTTGACTCACCCTTCAACTTCCTGAAATTTCAGCGAGACAATGGTGGTCCGCAGAAGCATCCCGGGGAAAGGAAACTGTTTGCAGAGCACTTTTGACATCCAGTTTTGCCCGTCGATAAAGACATCCAATTCCGCAAAGTCCGTCTTTTTTATCAACAAGGCAGCTCCCAGGAGAACACGCAATATGTGCAAGAACAGTAGAATCGGCATATCTTTGTTATGTTCGTAGAACCTTGCTACTAGCTGCCTTGTCCGCGACTACATTTGTCTTTTTTCTATAGTTAACATCGATGCTACAGAAGCGCATGGAATTAAGTTAACGTACTGAATTGACCCATGTATACGCCTCGATTCACAAGCCAAGCGCATCGAATCCAATCCAATCCAATCTGATCCGGTATGAATTGGGATTCTCAAGCCGAATGGAGATCTTATGTAAACAGTTGGGAATCGTATCGAGAGCTCGCGCGAGGAGTTAGGGGACTTCGCGCTATCCTGGAAGGGGATGCTGAACGAACGCAAGGCCGGTCACACATTCGCAGTGCACCATGTCAAGGGGATAGTCAATAATGTCCTGATTATTCTTGTAAACCCGTAGAGCGCACAATAAGTCGTGTGCGTATTACACGCGCGTTACGATTTTTTATGCTCGGTTACGGGGATCTTTTGGGTGGTTTGGCACGCGCTGCGCGCACGAAGCACTCGTATGCTCCCCGGCTTTATCAAAATAATGAAAACAAGTTTAAAGTTATTCAGGAGTGGAGTGTGTGTGAGGAGTATGGTTTAATGAGTAGTTTCCACGGGTCCTGCTTTTTTCCCCGATGGGGCGTGTAGCGCCCTCGGATACGCCCGCTACGCTATCCGTTGCGATTTGGCCCGTGACGTAGTGAGATCACGTGAGCAGCTACGCTTCGTCATTCGGGAGCCAACTGCGCGCGCCGACGGTTGCCTACTACCTCAGGCTCCCGTGAGTCATACTCGGTTCAGCTGCTTGCGCTGTCGATCGCCTTCTCTTCGTGAATCTAAGGAAAGGTGTCGGGCTGCGGGTTGCACGGTGCGGGGTTCGATTCCCGATGAATAGCGAGATTTTCCGCTTGGAAAATCTCGCTATTTACCATTGTGTTCATTTATAATTAAGTATAATAAATTAGAACTACGTTCGCCTTCGATATACCTTATGTACTTATGTGTCGCCTGCTGCCGGCTATATGTGCTTTATCATTGCCTTGAACTGCCTGTAACGCTTTTTCGTTACGCTCGAGCGTAACGCTTTTTGCCTGAAATTAATTTCCTAAACGCATTGTGTGTTAAAAACTTTGCAGGTACAGTCACTTAACCGACGAAAGCTGAGAAGTGACACAAGTTCGTGTACAAGAAAGAACTTGGTGTCCCCTAGCTTAGTTGTGATCGAAAAACTGGAAGCTTCTTGATCCTATTTCCCCGACGTCCAGTTCGGTTGACCTTTATGAGTTCGCGTCGACAAGAGCAATCTTCTCGCCTTGACAAACGCGAAGGAAACAAGATGCGTTCGCACACGACAACACCTCGGAAGAAAAGAGGGGACAACACAGCACGGAATGCGGGCCCCCGTGGAAGCCTGAACCCAGTTTCGGTTTCGGTTTCTAACGCTGGTCGGAAAGAATGAGTGTATATCGTTGCCTCCCCAGAAGCTTCGACCGCACGCGCGTTGTCTCGAAGACTTTTCTATCGTAAGGTTTTTTTTTTGTTTCCTCCTGCAGAAAGGATCAACTTGGGTCTTGTTTTTGTTTCGTTTCTCGTTGTCGCCCTTCTGTGTATTGACAGCGGTGAACCTTGTCCGCGGAGTGCAGAGAATTACGTTATTGTTGTCGTTCTTCTTATTTTTTGTTTGGCGGGCAACGTTTACGTTAGAACTTTTGTTTTTGTATTGTCTCTACTTGTTTGAAGTTGGATCTTCTGTCGACCGGCGCGAAGTGGACGCACAAAAGTGGATGTGAGCACGTCGGCGCTGCTCAGTTTTACGCTCTAAGCCGCGCTCATGGATGCAGTGGAGAATCGAAATTACAATTCAAGGTTGTGTCTCACCATATTTAGAATTTTCCAAACAATTCTATTCGCGCATTAATTCCACGGAAGCTTCTGATGTTGGTCTCCTAGTGAAAAAATTTAGGGCTAAAACTTCAAATAAAATAAAATGAAATAAAGGATGATGATTGACAATTCTTTTTCTTATTTAACCGTTGTGCGTTCCGCATGCATTTCTTCGTATTCTCCAAGAAAGATTGACTTTTTGTGCCAGTCCTAAGTAATACGCTCTATTTCTTGAAATCTTTATTTTAAATTGGTATATTCCCTTCATTTTACAACACTAATACCCCTGTCAGATTGGCATTTAAAAGGCTTTTAGAACAAGCTTCTTTATAAAATCGTCGAACCAGCGCACGCCGTAGGGCACGTGCGCGCTCAACATCGTGAAATGACTGGCTGATTTTCTAACGGAGCTTAGTGAAAAGGACCTTTAGAACGCCGCCTGACAGAGGTATAACTTATCCATACTCATAGCCCATACACGTGCCTAGCTGCACACCTAGAGGCACGCGTATAAGGGCAGATAAAAGAGATGCCTTTCTTCGCAGTATCCGTTGACGTAGGCCGACACCTAAGAAGGGACAAGGACACAAAAGAACACCAGAGAACCACTCAGGTTCTTACTGAAAATACGCCTGGCCATGAATAATCAATGAAGGGGTCGATCAGTCATACCCTTTCCGGAATGTGCCGGTACTCAGTAAGAAAGAAAAAGCAACAACAACGAGGTCTGCCAGTGTTAGGTTGGAAGAAAAGAATAATGTTGGTGCACTAAGCCTCCGAGATTACGGCCTCGGGTGAGTCGAACGAGAAGCTTTGCAAAGCGAGAGAAGCGTTCGTAAGATTAGTTGTTGCCGGAAACATATATGCGCTTCGAATATCTTTTGTTTTCTTCTGCTGTTTGAAGGCATGCGAAGCGCACGTTCGTCTGCGTCTTTTGCAGGGGTTGTTCTGGCGACGTCAAAAAGACGCCGAGCTTTGATTGGCTCTGATAAAGGATAGTGGGGTAGACCTCAAAGCAAGCTGCCCTGAGGTCTACCCCTATCCTTCAGTCAGAGCCAATCAGAGCTTGGCGTTCTGACGTCCTCGCCACCCTCGCAAAAGAAGCAGACGAACTTGCGTTTCGCATGGCATGCACACGGTACACGTGGAGAGATAAACTAAGATACATATTCAACGAGACATAGACAACGATGTAAATGCAACGAAGATATATCTTGAGAAATATGCGAGACATATACATACAACAAACATAAACGATACATATACAATGAGACAAATGCAGGTGCAATATGCAGGGTGTGTTCAAAATGGGCGGTCGTAGAGGTGCCGTGTCAATGAGTTTTTTGTGTTTTTTGCAATTAAATTTTTATATGAAATAGGAAAACATGTCCGTACAACGGAATGGACATTATTTTCGAAACAACATCCTTGTTTTTGTCATAAAAATCTCGTCTGAGAGGAGGCGGAACTACGGTTTTTCTAATTGTGCGTAGACGCAATATCGAGAATCACAGGAAATACAAAAATAAACTTATCTTCGGCATAAACTTCTTTCATGTATAGAACACGCCAATTAGTCTACTTGAAACAGATACATTTTGTTTATATAGGTTTATATTTTGAGTGAAATAAAATGACAAACGTGACCAATCGCGCAACTCCTTCCTATTTAGGCATTTTTCGGCAATTGTGTTAAACATATCTTTGAGTTAGGTTTTTAGGTTAAAACATTTTGCACAGAGTATCTCTTGTATTGTTCACTTTCAACAAAAAAGTTAGCCCTCAGCTATTGTAAGTGTTTCTTGCATTGCGCGTGGAAGTTTTTGAAATATCGAAAAAGTCAAAATTGTGGAACTCTTGTGCGGCAAATAATAAAAAAAGAATCTGTTAATGGGTAATTTAGAATTC
Organism: Ixodes ricinus; assembly: GCA_037355805.1. Taxonomy (NCBI): domain Eukaryota; kingdom Metazoa; phylum Arthropoda; class Arachnida; order Ixodida; family Ixodidae; genus Ixodes; species Ixodes ricinus. The sequence goes on from JAZHYW010011912.1 coordinate 44,834, forward strand.
GTAAAAACATGTTTCACTATATTGATTCGAATTCGAAAATTAAGCGTTTTGCCAGGTCTATGCTGCGGTCACTTACCATTTGTTGCTTTCTCTCTCAACGACTAATGGTATTCGAGCACTGCATCCACAGTAGTCGTAGTCGGTCGTATTATTTCCCAGACACCATAAAGTATTATAAAAAAAAAAGAAAACAGGGATTTTGAATTAATGATGTGGCTGATAGTGCCTATGAAAACTGAGCTTTGCGGCGCGTTCGGTCCTTAAGGTGTTGTGGGCGACGTAACTGCCAGCGCATGTAATCCTGCAATTCTGCGGCACTTAAAACTGGAATACTTTGTTATTTTCGGCCCCACATTCACACAACTTCTACAGTACCTTTAAGGACCGTACATATATATATATATATATATATATATATATATATATATATATATATATAGATATATATATATATATATTATCATCTTGAAGTTTATTTCCATATTCCGTAATTATTAAAGCATGAAAACGTTTGTAACGGAACCCCCCAATCCCAAAATTGTTTCCGTCAGTTCGTCCGTCTGGGCACTCCCTTACACCAATTCAATTCCCCGCTAAATTTAGGCGGAAAATTGGTGTCACGTGACCCAACGTCATGTGATCTACACGCAAATTTAGTTTTCGTCGCTATTCACACACACACACATATATATATATATATATATATATATATATATATATATATATATATAGGTAAAGTAGGGTAAATATTAAAAAATGGACCGGGAAAAGGTAATAAGTCAAAGTTGCGTACTGTTGGAGTATATATATATATATATATATATATATATATATATATATATATATATATATATATATATATATGGGAAAATTGATTTCACGTCACTCGACACCGATTCACTTTCACGCGTTAAATTTGGCGGGAAATTTTATGTCACATGACCTGACGTAGAGAAACCTATACACCCGTTTAGTTTTCCCGCTGAATGCATTGGAAAATTTATAAAAAATGAAAGTTCTTCCCTCCCCGAAACGATGTTTTAATGGCTTTCAAATAAGATTAGACAATCACACATTGAAAGACAAAAAAAAAAAAAAAACTGCATTTTATGCGTTATAGGATTTTTGTAGATAAAGGCCGCTGCCAATTTTCTTCGTCACTAACAAATCCGCCTTCCGAGTTAAATTTATTCTTTGTGTATCGTTTTCAACAATTTAGTGCTATACTTGCCCTACCGGTCATGCTTGCCGATTTCTTAGTAGTATTTTTTTGTGTGTTTATATTATCAGTGACTGCTACCCTGACACGTGTTTTTCATAAAATGGGTCCTAAGTTGGCCAAAATGCTTTTGGGCCCAGATGGTTTTCCGATAACTTGTATCACGTATCCGGTGAAACTAAAGCAACTGCTTGATTGACTGAATGATAGCTATACAGACACTGCGTGAATGGTCGCGCTCTGGCGAGCGCTTCTCGGCCGCTTCTGCGTCAAACGGGATTACCCAATTAATCTTAGGCGCCGTAAATAAACAAATACACAAAAAAATATAAATTCACTACAATTACCTACAACTACACTTTACACATGAAAAAATCTAAAAGGCTTATGTAGAGTAGTTCCCACCGTACTGCAATCGCGCTAAAACTCTCGCGTGCGAAAAGCCCGTATGCGTCGAACTACAGATCGTGCCCGCTGACGACGCGCGGAGGGAACACAGAATCGCGGAGGCGAACGCGATGGCGATTGCGAAAATCCATCAAATCGAAAAAAAAAGATCGTTAACTTTTTTTTTCTTTTGCCGACGGCGGGAGCAGTGAACTAAATGATTCGACAATTACAACTCTTTGATGGTCGAGCTTAATATTCCCGGGACAACGAGGAGGAAAACAACAGGGTGAGTGTAATATTCTCGCTTTCGCCACATCTTGGGAAATATGTACCCTCTTTTCTTTTTTTTTTTCGTTTCACGCTGGGAAAGGGAGGATACATATTTATTGCGCAAGAACTAAAGCGTCACATCTGGGATGCACGTGTTGCGTTCATTAGGCGATATTGTGAAGCAATCTTTAAAAAAACATAATATCGCTTAAGTAAGAATTGATGATCGATTATTTTTTGGCGCCAAGAATACTTCAATGAAACTTTTTGTTTTGCGCGCTATTAAGGTAAATTATAATTTAGCTGTTTTTATTCGCCAAGAGATGTTTGCTTGTCAATTTATAATCCGAAAAGAGATGGCCACACTTAGACTAGCCACTCTAGTGTGCTGGACAACATGAATACACAATCTACAACGGTAATGAATTCTACCTTAAAAAAAAAAAGAAGGTAGCATAAAAATATTTATTCGTGTGCCTTGGTTCGGATGCCTCTGAATAAATTTGAATTTCCCCCTGGTTTAAGTAAGAAAATTCCGATTGACGCGATTGATTTACAAGTGATCAAAAGAGAAAGCATATAAATTCCAAAACATGAGACGTATTACCCCGTCTCTGGAAAGTGATATTAATCGACATCCGGAGGTAAGTTTTCTTTTCCTGTTTTAATCAAGAAATTTCAGCAACAGCTACAACAACAACGTTCAATATGATAAATTTACCTTAACTGAGTTTTTTTTACGGTATTCCTGGTTTATTTCTTGTTTCGAGTTAAATATGTGTTTTATTTCTTATTTCTAACTTGTACGCACCACAAATTAAAAAAAAAAAGAACTTGCTTCGAACTCGGGTGTCTTCCCCTCGCTACTACTTTGCTTGCAGAAAAACAAACAAAAACAACAACAACAACAAACAACTTTTGGAACATAAAGCTTCCCCTCATAAGCACTCTGCTTGCAGAGAAGCCTGCTTTCAGTTAATGAAATGGGACTGGCAGGTCCTTTTTCAGTCAGTCGTTCTCTTTCTCGTTCTCTTCTTTTACGCGGATTTTAAGAAAGAGGGCACGTGCAAGTCAACGATCCGCGTTGCATGTGCGTGCATAGGCGGTTATTTAAAATATTGAACTATGATTCGCGAAGAAGAAGTGTTTAAGATGATTACCAAGGGAAGAAAATCTGCGAGATAAAAATATCGCTTAACAGGCAGATACGAGTCGATATATATATATATATATATATATATATATATATATATATATATATATATATATATATATATATATATATATATATATATATATGGGTGATTTCATCTCAAATCGTGCAGGCAAAAAGGGTCGAATTTTTAATTTCGCTGAAAAAAATATATGTTATGGCGTCGTCTCTAAAAACGCAGTAGCCACAAACCGCAAGTTCGTCGGATTTTTTGTTCTCGACTTACGAATTTTAAAAGAGGCCGCGGCGGAAAGCAGTGTTTTTCACATCCGTCGTGGGTCGGATGTTTTGCTCGATCTTCCGCCGTGGATTTTCAGTCTACATTGTATTAACTTTTTTCAAGCACTCTGTGAGGACATTTAAAACGCTCTAATACCATGAAATAATTTTAGGCGTTTTGCTTTTTTTCTGTAAAAATGTCAAAAACGCCCCCTCGGTTAATTGTTGACGAACTTTGACAATTAAATACTGGCGATCTACTTGGGTTACATCAATATTTTTTATGTCTACGGAGAGCCCAAAACACGCTCTTTATATATATTATAAAATGACTCAGCTGTATAAAATATCCTTTGCGGGACGTTTACGTTAATGTTATGCGAAAACCAAAAAGTACCATTTTTGAAATCGATTTTCTCAAAAAAAACATTTTTTATTTTTTTATTTTTTGTTAAAATGTAGATATGATAGTTGTCTACTCGAAAATCAAGTCGAGAAAGTGTGTATTTTGTTTGTATGTTTTATATTTAAGCATCAATATCGTACAAAAACGTGTTTTTACGGCTCGAAATGGACTTGCGAATTGCGCGTCTTCACAAACTTGGAAATATTTTTGCCTTTTTTCAACGTTCCCACATAAAAATGAAATACAGTAGTTCCACCCTGTTATATTTATTGAATATTTAAATTTTATTATAGGCGGCAAGCTACATTGGAGGAGTTCAAAAGAGAAAGCAACACTTCCTAACAGACCAGCAGGCGTCGTAAATTTTTAATGTGTAGAAATCGGCAGACGTCGTATTGATTCGGGGCCTTCATTGGCCTATATGAACGTCCCACCCTTTCGGAACCAGCAGATGACCACGACCTTTCGCGCTCGTTGTGTTAGATAGGATGGCCCGTGACAGTAAAGCGAGCAGCGCATCCTGTGTCACGAGGAGTGAAATGGTACGAATGTGTCGTTGACGCGGCGAACAGTGACGGCCACCCAGGAGAAGTCAGTCAGTCAGAGTATTGCACAAGGGAAAGCAAAGGAATTGTTGCCTGAAAGGATGAGGACACCACGGCCTTACAATATCGACGGTTAACAGCAGTTCTGCCGGCCAAAATAACGCCACGTGCGCACTAAAACTGGTGGCGCGGGACAAAAATCCCGCAGACATACACACGAAGATGGGCCGTTTTCGTTAGGGATGTGGGAAATTTTGAAACCAGCCATCCATGCACGCGTGAAACGATACCGCGTATTTGTCCAAACTTCGAGCGCCCTATCCCTTGAAACGGCCGTGCTCTATCTCTCTCCGCGGAGATCCGATAGCACCGAAGGGTTATCTCTGTTGGAAACAGCAAAGCCCGGAGACTAACATTAAAAACGAGCGTGTTGGTAAATATACTTGTGTCTATTCTGCCCGGAGACTAGTTGGGTCGAAGTCAGCCTCCTTGTCAACTATAACCGTTTGTGAAGAGTGGTCTTCTCCCGAGATGAAAAATTAGCGCCGGCTGACGTGTCCTTTTGAAAAAGGGAAGGGGAAAGAGAAAGTTTGAGTAACTACAGTAACTACCTCGAAAGCTCCTCTCCCGATATGAAGCTCGAGGCATGTTACGTCTCGGTTACCTTCTCGCGCATCGCTGCTCGAATCTATTCTTCACTTTGTTCCGCACAGCCATGTTCCGCACAGCCGTCGTGGATGTGCGTAATAGAGTGAAGAACAGATTCGAGCATCATCTGGACGCCGTCATCCTGCCAGGCTTCAGTGTCGTGGGACTGGACTCGATGTCGGTCAGTTAAGACTTTTTTTTTTATTTCGTGTATGTTTCTTTACCCCGCTGAACCTTGTTTCTCGGGTGCGGTTTTGCTGAACGTTTTTTTTAAATGTTTTCTTGCTAACTGTTTGTGAGCATTGTTTAGTTGTTGGGTTTATTTCGTCATGGCGTAGCGGCCTGACGGTGCTGTAGAGAGCGTGTTCGCACGCATTTGGTTGTGTCCCGTTTAGGGAATACCCGGAGGAGTTGGTTTTGTTTTTGCCGTGTGCGGCTGAGTTTTTCCGTCTTGATTAAATTTTTGTTTTTATTGTTTTACCTTTACGTGTCGTCGACTCCTTTGTTTGACTCTCCACCAGGCGTGGACCTATCGCCTTGCCACCGCTCAAACCTAAATCTTTTATTTTTTTAACGCAATTTTCGTTAAGATCGGAGTTGGGTAATTTTATTCTTATTTATTTATTTTTATTCCCTACCCCTCTCCGTGACAATCTCTCCGTGTGTTTCGGATCGTTTCTGTGTCATCACTTTTGTGTATTACGGAAGTGAAAGGATATTCCCTGGTGATCTGTGCGATGTGCGGTGAACAAACCCTAGCGTTTGGTTTCGGAAAGAATTGTATATAATATATCAATGATGTGGTGACTTTCTATGTCTTAGTAATATGACAGCTAATAGCTAGTCAGGATAGTTTACAGTGAAAGGTTTATAAATCGAAACAATACAACGTCTGTGCCTCTTGGATATTGAAGGTCTACTAGGCCTGCTAATTTGGTTAGATATGTTTCTTGTGATTTCCCGCTCTTATCAAAACATAAATAACTATTGAATACCACAAAGTACGTTTATAATTGATTACAAAACGCAGACAAAAATTCAAGAAAACGTTTTCACAATTCATAGAAACGCGCGGGTCGCTATGTCTGACTTAGGTCTTGCAAAACGAAGACGTCTTTTTTCGATATTGAGGCTTAAATATAGAGCATACAAACAAAATACACACTTTCTCGACTTGATTTTCGAGTAGAAAACTATCATATCTACATTTTAACAAAAAAAATAAAGGGTTTTTTGAGAAAATCGATTTCAAAAATGGTACTTTTTGGTTTTCGCATAACATTAACGTAAACGTCCTGCAAAGGATATTTTATACAACTGAGTCATTTTATACTATATATAAAGAACGTGTTTTGGGCTCTCCGTAGACATGAAAAATATTGATGTAACCCAAGTAGATCGCCAGTATTTAATTGTCAAAGTTCGTCAACAATTAACCGAGGAGGCGTATTTGACATTTTTACAAAAAAAAAAAAACGCCTAAAATTATTTCATGGTATTAGAGCGTTTTAAATGTCCTCACAGAGTGCTTGAAAAAAGTCAATACAATGTGGACTGAAAATTCACGGCGGGAGATCGAGCGAAACATCCGACCCACGACAGATGTGAAAAACACTGCTTTCCACCGCGGCCTCTTTTAAAATTCGTAAGTCGAGAACAAAAAATCCGACGAACTTGCGGTTTGTGGCTACTGCATTTGTAGAGACGACGCCATAAAATATATTTTTTTCAGTGAAATTAAAAATTCGACCTTTTAAGTTTTGGTTTGCCATCGCAGCGCATCTCGGCCCCGGCGGCACCGCGCCCCGTGGAGAAGTAGTGCAACCAGCCTCTGCTGCGTCGCACGATGACAGCGCAGCAGAGGTTGGTGGCACTATTTCTCCACGAGGCGCGGTGCCGCCGGGGCCGAGATGCGCTGCGATAGCAAACCAAAACTTAAAAACCCGTCGAATTTGTGCGGTTTTTCAGAAAGCCGTAAAATGCTTCGCGTGCCTTCTATCGTTCTGCAATTTGTTGATTTAGTGTTTCTCGATGATGCTAAGCAATTTTCTAATTGAAATCATGCCTTTAAACGCAATATTAAAAAAGTTAATTACGCAACAACAATTAACAATCTAATTATCCCGGACTTTAAAAATTTTCCTAATAGGCCCCCGGCCCAGGACCAAAACGACACGAGTCTTTTTTTGTTGCAACGCGTAGTTTTCGCAATATCCAATTTGTCCACCTTTCGTGAAACACCCTGTATACACATATATATGCATACACCTTGTACGTGTATGTTTTTCTTGTTAATTAAGTGTTAAAAGTCACTGGCATGTTAAGAAACGCAGGGCATGGTTTAATTATGTTGACGCATCGTGCTTTGTGATTGGTTTTTCGGAGTTTTAATCAGCTATGGCCACAATTTGACTGGCGAGGAAGATACCCCGAGTTTCTTAAACTGATTGTGGTTGAAAGTAGCGCTTGGCGTTGTCAGTTCCTTTCAATCTTGCTGAATTGGTGGCGCTTTATTGTATGTATACTACGTAAGCGGCCACTGAAACGAGTTCACGTCCATCCTACGAAAAATATTAATTGATTTGAAGTTGTGCAGTACTCTGCAAACAATAACATACCATTTAAAATTCCAACTTTTTTTCTCGAAAAGTTGTGCGCTTGGTTTACGTAAAATTCATTTCCAATAAAACAAATATATTAGAGCGTAAAAAAATAGATAATACGATATCGGTGTGTACATCGCAAAGTATGACACATATGACACCGACAACGTGCGAACATATGACCTGTCTTCCCAAGTTCGCGTGTGAGAGATTCGCATAACGGATATTACCGCTGATGGAAACTCGGGAAAGCGTAGGAAAGTTATCATGGTTCTACAGGTCTCTTTCTTTCTTTTCCGTTGTCTAACACACATCCTCCCCCCCCTCCCCCCGTTGCGCTACGGGATAAAAATTGTAATTTCTAACTGGAGCCACACCCAGCAATGCGGAACGCACCTGTGTGTACTTTTCGCTTCCTCAACAATATGCCAGGCACTCTTTTTCGTCCATTTGATGATAAATAAAAGCTGTTGTATTGTGTTCTATCTTATTTATTTACAGATACAACCTGCCACGCCAAAGCATTACATTTTATCGCATGGTATACATTTACAAAAAACTACTGACGGCGCCCAAGTATTGTACTGTATGACATCGCATTGCATTTTACTGTATTGTTATCTGCCTCTCCCGAATTTTTGTGTGCGTGTGAGATGGCGATTCTTTTCTAATCTTGTTTACAAAGCCGAGTGTCTATGACGGAAGAAACCTTGTGCATCTACCGAACGCACAAAACCGTTTGCCATCTTGACGCTTTCGAAATGTGCACTTTTTTCAACGAGGGCGCAGCCATCTTGAATGTCGTCACTTCTGGTATGCGGTAAAACATCGTTTTGATCTCTTCGCGCCGCTGGAATGTGTTTACGAGACAAGAATGCGTGATTGTAACATATTCTTGTTTTGCCTCACCTATATTTTATCGCATATTCCAGGTTGAAATGTTTTTATGTATTTTTTCGTACCGCATACCAGAAGCGGAACACACGTGACTGAAAATGACAGGAAACAAAAAAACAACGTCGAGGTCACACCGCGCATACGCCATACAAAGAAAGTCTGCCACGACGAGTCACCGAAATATTTGTGGTTGGAATGCCACCTGCCAAGTTTCTCCTTGTGCGCTGTGAGCTGACGGTCTCCTGTATAATGTATGAGCCGCAGTGTGACCCCGGCTTAAGCACGACGCGTTTTAGTGAAATACAATGCGATGAACGGCACTGCTTCGAATTCGAAGCCTACTGCAAAGACGTAGCTTTAACGCGCTTGCCGATTGGAGGCCGTTATACGCGGCGAGAAGTTTGGGTATCGCCGCCTGGTGGAATGTTTTCGCAACCCAGAGTGAGGATACTTCAGCTCCCTCTGCTGGTACAAGCACGTGTAGCGCCAAGCTTCTATACACTATAAAAATTAAAACATAACTGCGTGGGTTGCACGTGGACTACCCTTAGTAAAGAAAACAGAAGCGCCCCTAGTGAGCTTCGAACCGCGAATAGTCCATTTCACTTAAAGCTTGACCGCAACCGATGATACGATTTAATGTAGTGATAATGAACTCATAAGCTTCTATCTAAATGATGTTTACGGTACTAATGCCTCTTCAGATGTGTAACATTTCAAGACAGAAAGCAAAAAAAAAATACAGGCAGAAATGTTACCTAAATATATACGAATATATCGACAACGATAAATAATATAATGGCGTCGGTAGGAAAAAAATATAATTTTCTTCCGGTCCCAGCAATTTTTTTTTTCATTTGGAGCTTGAAATCCAATTACTCAAGCGGCGAGTTTGTGTATATTACCTATATAGGTCATGGGCACTTTTCATTATCGTAGGTGGTCTCCAAAAAGGAAATAATCGAAAATGTGAAGATGAATGAAAGTCTACGAAGCCACCGAAAAACGAAATCTTTGGCGGAGCCGGGATTTGGACTCGGGGTCCCCCATATCCTGTGGGGTATTCAAATGTCAAAGCCTGGGTAAATGAAGTTAGGTCGCTGACGCGAATTATTTTGATAGGAAACAAACTGAAGAATACCCCGCACCAAATAGCCTTCGTCCGCCATCACCAGTACGAGTGTAGTATTGACACAGACGCTGTCAAATATCTTCTCAATGCGTAGAGGATGCGCAAACACAAGTCGAGTATTATGTGCTCTGAAATGTGTTTGTCGTTGTTATAGATTGGACAAATAGAAAGAAAATAACGGAGCAATAATTGTAGTAGGAAAATAGCAAACGTTCGGGCTGCTTTCGCAGTAGTACGCGATGGCACATGTTTGATTTCGGCTCAGATTGTCGCGAGTAGAAATTATTCATATCAAAAGAGCGCTTTCTTTTACCTTTCCTGTTTCTTTATTCAAAAAAAAAAAATTACACTGCAAAAAAAAAAAAAAGGTGGCGCACTTTGTTTGCGAAGTATAAACGAGAAATTCCTTCATATCGTTGATGTACATTTTTGTTTACGTAAGCACGTATGTTTCTTATTAGACCTCATAAATGTGACTTAGAATATTCGAATTAAATTTTTGCCTCAAGTCATGTTATACGTCTTAATTAAAGAAAAGAAAACTGGTGACACCTAATTTTGAAACTAGAGACATTGTGAGGCACACATGATTTTGAAATTGGAGGAACAAAAGCAACGGAGTTAATGAATTAGGGGTGGGCAAATAGAGGTTCTAATTAATTATCTCTGCGTCATTCATATCCTTCACAGTGCTTGAGAAACCGACGACATACGGACCGACCCTCTCTGTAGTGTTGAAGTTAAGAACGACGCCCACCTATTAATGGTTATCGCGTGTTCTCGAAATGGATCAGAACCGAAATTAAAAAAAAAAGCTAAGGAAGTGCTATGGCAGACATCTATTGCGCCTTCATTGTACTGACCCTCGTGGGTTTTGGAAGGCTATCAATCCCAGTCATAGTGGAGTCAAGAAAAAACTGACCTGTGAAATACACCTTTGACGAAACGTTTAGATTGCTACGTGCTGGTGTCGATTTTTACGGTCCATTTTAGATCGAGCCTGGTGACTTGGGACACCCTATATGTTCCGAGGCGGAAAAAAAAACGCTTCTAGGATTAGGCGCGAGCTTAATATATCATCCCCACTGAAAACCCGCAGTCTACCCACAATCTTTAAATTAACTCGAGTTCCGCGGCACATTTGTCGTTAACTAGAATATCGCACAAATTAAACTTTTTTTTTCAAAAACTATATTTGTTTTTATTTTGACACTAGACTTACGCGCTGAAACTAGGATCTAGAATATTTCCATTAATTTCGATGCTCGATCGATGTGGACCTTTTCTAATATATATTTTTAAGGAAACAAAACTAGCGTTTGTCAGAAACCCGGAATCTCGTGAAACTAATTAAGCCTTTCACGTGGGTCTTGATAAGCCAGGCTTTAAATGGGATTAGGCTAATCCCAGCACCGGCCCTTCCGGCACTCTGCTTTCTTCGTGCAGCGTCGAGGGATCAGGGAACTGATGAGAGCGTCAAGTCAAGAAAATAGGGCGAGGGATTCGAAGGCCGAGGAGGAGGAAGCAGACGGTACGCTGGAGAGGAGAGAGGGAAACCTCCTCCTCTCTCCAGCTTCCGTCTGCTTCCTCCTCCCCGGCCTTCCTTTCCCTCGCCCTACCCTCTTGAGTTGCAACGGACTATAGTCAGCTCTATAGACGGTGACAGGTTATAGAGTAAAGTGGAAGCTCCTCCCACCCCTTTCCCTTTTAGCAGAGCGAATGCTAGGAGAGGAGGTTGCCTCCTCTCCTAGCATTCGACCCGTCCACTATCGCCGGAGAGGAGGTTGCCTCCGCTCCGGTGATCTCTCTGCTAAAGGTGAAAAAGGATAGGCATCCTGTAATTGTAACAAAAATACCTGTTAAATACCTGTCGTAGAAAGCTTCCGGCTTGGGAGTATCACTCCCAACGCCAAACAAGGGGGCTGTTGGTTAGCTCAGTCGTAAGTCTGTGATGCTAATATATCGCGCCATGACGATTGTACATGAGCAATACTTCATCACTCTGCATTCGCTGGGGTACAGCGAATGCGTCTATGAATACTGGGGTTCAAGATGGTAACCCATCAAAGCTCTGGTGAATATCAGAACACGCGAATGCTTGTTCTAAGAGCCAGCTCATTCATTCTGCTCCGCTTTGCTCCGTTGGGCCTCTAACATTCAGCTCGCAGAAGAAACAATCATCAGTGGTGAAGCAGGAGAGGAAAAAATGAGTCCCAGTGCGGAAAAAAATACCATCACATCAACGTTACTGAAATCGGCTAGTTCAAGGACAAAAATTTACAAGTATAGTTGCATTACTTTCGTAAAGTAATGCATATTTCCAACAAATTACTTTTTTTGTACGTCAGTAACTGTTATTCTAATTGTTCACTTTTAGAGCAAAGTAGTCGTAAGTGTAACTAAATTGAATATCCGAAGAAATTCACCCATGTATGATACTTATTCGTCAAAATAATGGGCGCAAAATCTTTCGGACAAGTCGGGTAATTTCCGTAACATTTTCTTTTGTCTCAAATGTTTCCCAGCTTGTTTGGCTCTGCACACGTGAATTGTTCTTTTTCTTTCTGTACACTTGGTACTTGTAAAACATAAATGGCGCTCCAATTCCGCGAGAGCTTTTATTTCTGTTTCACGTTCTTTCTAGCTTGAACTACTCGTAAACGAACAAAAATAAAACAAAAAGTCGCAAGTTAACCCAAAAGTTAACACGGCTGTTTACGTATTGTCCGCGAGTCGCCGAGATAATTGCCCAGTGTCGCAACCATTTCAAATTGTCAACACAGAGCTTCCAAAGTGTACCGCTTGAGTTTGGAAATAAACCAAAGCAGCAGCGACCCCCCCCCCCCCTCAAAAAAAAAAAGCCCAACCAATTTTAAGGCCAATCGAGGCGGAACTTCGTGCTTTGTGTTCGTGCGCAACGAGAGAGGCCCTAGCACAGAAGCCGGATTTCTGTTTTTGGCACTACTCTGCGGCCCGTTGCTACACAAAGTTTCAGTGCAAAACTTGTTGGAGACAGTGACAAAGCCACTGTGTTCGCGTGGTCGACCCCACTCGCCGTTAATTTACGGGTTTCGTGTCGGGAATTTAATTTGAGATGAATTGCTGTTCTTTTTCGTGCTCTATGTGTTTTTTTGTGTGTTTTTCACGTGAATTAACCCGCCATGTATTGTTCCGTTCCCCAGTATATTTATTAATTTGTTTATTTATTTACCCTAGGGGCCCTTTTGGGCATTACATAGGGGGGGGGGGGGAACTTATTCATACAAACGCAAGAACAGGTAAAACAAAATGCAGATGGCCACAACACACTAATGAAGGATGGGAAGACGACACAAGAAGTCATTTGCCGGATTCAAAGTTGCGAGTGAAATAACAAATGTACATTGATACGATGACTCAGGCTTTCTGTGAGATAAAAACAAATCAAGAGGTCTAAAAAAGATTAATAATCCTGTATGACTGCTATGTTGCTTGGCAAGGAGTTCCATTTATTAATTGGAAGGTTGAGTGGGGAGTGTTTCTGTAAGTTAGTACGTGCGAATACAGAATTCGTTCGGGTGACCCAAATGAGGAAAGATGCGAGTCGCTGGAAAAAACGTGATTTTGACGAAAGGGAGATGAACTGTGATAAATTTGATGAAATAATGAGAAACGTGTGATTTGCCTCCTGGTTTCGCGAGACAATAAATCTAATGAGTCTTTTGATACAAGTGAGACTATGGTGGGGGTCCAGTAGCATGTTATTAAACAGGCGGATTTGTTTTGTATCAACTCTAAATCGTTCATTAGGTAAACTTGGTGGGGATTCAAAATGACTGAGGCGTGTTCTAATTTACTTCTAACGGGGGATGCATATGCTAGGATTTTTGTGTTAGTACCGGCTAGAAACAGCCGTCTTCTCAGGAATCCCAGTGTTTTAGAAGCATTCCTCAAAGTTTGCTCAATATAAAGATTCCATGACAAATTTGGTGTTATACGAACTCCTAAATATTTATATGATTTCACCTTTTCGATTTCTTTGTTGTTAATATTGTATATTCAGAAATCTTTTTTTTTTTGTAGTGAACGTTATCACTTTAGTTTTATTTCTATTAATCTGCATTTGCCAGTCAACACACCACATTGAAATTTAATTAAGGTCAGCTTGTAGAAGAAACATTCTCAGAGGGAGAAGTTATGGTACGATATAGTATGACGCAGTCGTCTGCGAAGAGACGGATGGTTGGCTGAATGTTAGTATGTATATCGTTGATTTAAAGATGGAAGAGTGGAGGTGCAAGAACAGAACACTGAGGAACCCCAGATTTCGTGGGTATTGGGGGAGAGACCCTATGTTATCCATAACAACTCACTAATATCTATCTGAAATGAAGTCTGAAATCCAATTAATCACACCCGTTTCTATTTTTACGGGACACGGTCAAAAGCGTTCAAAAAGTTAATAACTATTGCGTCAGTTCCGCTGGAAGAGTGAATACTTCGATGAAGACCAGAAACTAATTCTGTAAGTTGAAGTTCACAGGGGTGTCCTCGTTGAAAACCATGCTGACTATGAAAAAGAATACAGTTAGTCACCAGGTGATGTATGGTCTATGAGTAAATAATGTGTTCGAGGAGTTAGCAAGACACGGAACTTAACGAAATGGGCTGTTCGCAATTTGTAAGAAGTTGCGAATGCCAGATTTAAAAAAATTGGAACGACATAAGCTAGTTTTCAGTCATTTGGTAACGTACCTCTAGAAAGTGATTGCTGGCAAAGCGCTCCTATGAGAACGCTACACACATCTTTGGTTAGTTTTAGCAGCTTTGTACTTATTCCATCTGGAACGGGGCATGAATTTGTTGGCAAATGATCGATTGCACTGGCAACACCCTCACATGTAATTGTGAAATAATTCATACGAGTGTTCACTGTAGTCATAGGCATGTTAACATTAGTTAAAGGCATCTCACCCACATTTTTCTGAGCTCTGCAAAAGTGTTAAATATGATTTTTTTCAATTTTTACACACGTAATTTTGCTATGTATTGCTCAGTCGCCGACCACGTACACTTTTCATAACAGTGGCGGACGCGCGCACCGTTTTTGAAAGACAGCTGCTATGGCAACTGTAGCGTATTCTATGGAATACGTACGTTTCAAAGCGCAGCGTCTAGATTGAGTTTCACCGTACGGAACACACAGTTTTGAAACGCAAATCTAGATGGCGTTTCAAACGACAGAATGCTGACTGAAGGGAGTGAGGGGGTACCTCCCTTCGAGGGAGTTCCACAACTGAGGTATTCTAGTAACGTTGGTGTTCACTACATGTTCAAAGCGCGTGCCCAAACAATGGCAGACTCAGATAATTGACACAGCAGCTATTAGATGGAGCAAACGTTTGAAAAGGGACTATCGCTGAATTATTCGTTATGAACACCGAAGGACGAGTAAGACAGTGAGAAACGCGGAGACAAGATAAGATGTTTCTTCAGAAAAAAGGGGTGAGCATTGGGTCATGCGTGGCGTCAATCTTTAGCGAAATTTTCCTTGGTGAAGTTGACAGAGCTATAGCAAGTGCCAAAATTTGTTCCGTAATGAAAAGGTGTTTCGTTAATGGATGACTTTTTAATCCTCTATGAAGGTGCTGATGGGTGTGACACTCGGAACAAGATATTGGATGAAAATAGTAAGTGTGGTGGAGGACTTAGTTTCACGTTTGAGGAACCTAAAGAAGGTGTGCTTCTATTTTTGGGCCTATTGGTAAGTCAGGGGAAAACACATATGTGTTGGTCTTAAAAAGGCCCGTTCACACGTTTGCGTTCAGAGCGACCACTATGCTTACGAACGAATGCAACCGCTGCGACTTCAACGACAACTGTACGTTGTCGTTGAACATTAAAATTTGAAGTCTGAGTACACCTCATGGGGTGTTTTTGTATAATTTTGTGTGAGAGATCCTGTTGTATTTTTAATATATCTTCATCGCAATAAAACACAATTTTATTAAAATATCTGCATTGCGGCACTTCCATTCGTGTAATAATTATCTGGGATATCTCACCTGAAGTTGAACACCGTTACTGGGTGCAATTTTTCTTTCTCTTTACAGCTAGAAACGTTGCGAGAACCCGCATTTGACGGGAACATGGCCTTATTCAACGGAGCGGCAATCGCTGCTGAGCCAGCAAACTGTGCTGGTTTCGGGGAATCAAGCAGCGAGTGTCGTTCAAGGCGGCTGTGGTACTCGTGCGCTGGTGAGCCTTGCGTGAGACCACCAACGGCCGACACAAAAGCCACAAACGCACAAATTCGCCCCGCTAAAAAAAAAAAAATTGCACGGCGGCAGTTTAGCGCTGACGACACCCTGCCTACCGCCGCTCCGTTTAGCCATCCCTAGGGACTCCTTCATGTGCGTTTTGCTATGGTGATGCCTTATCACACAGGATTCGGAGCAGCGTTGTGGAAATCACGGAGAATGGATTAGCGTTTTCCCCCTCGGAGGGGGGGACCGGTGGAAAAAAAGAGCCACTTTCCGGCGCACGAGAGAGAGCGATGGAAGGAACAAAATGGCGGTGGGAGAGGGTCTGGGAAAGGGAAACGGGCAGTTGGCATCACTCTTGCAAAGCCCACATGAACGCACCGTGACCCGCCCCACGCGGTCAGCCCCTGGTCAGCCTCTGCCAGCTCAATGGAGCGGGGCGACCCAACGGAGTGGCGGCGTTCGCAGGGGACACCCGTCACTCCATGAGTCTTTAGAGGAGTTTTTCGTAGATGGTTTTCGCCGAATTTCAACGCTCTCCCGCAGCTCGCTACGATGCGGAACTCCACAGTCAAAGCCATTGGCGCGCAGGGGCAGTAGCGGCTTCTTCGCTGTGGAGGGCTTAGCCGGAGGGGGAAACGCGGTCTGCGAAAACTCCCTAAGTTCCTAGAGACGTGCAGCGAAAGCTTACCGCCGCTCGGCTGGCTCAGTGCTAACTGCCTGTGATCTACGATCCTTAATTCCTGCGGTGCGGTGTTTTATGTGAGATGTTCTTCAGGGTCCTTTCGGCAGCAGCTAACGCTTCCACGAAGTTTTCAAAATAGTTTCCTTGATGAACGGCGGTGACCTTTTTCTAAGACTGAAAATCAATAAAAAAAAAAATGACACTGGCGATAAAAATACGAGTTTTACGGGGTAACATCGAGTTGCGGCGGACGCCAAGCGCTCGAGCGTCAGCACACAAATAAGGGGCCTCATGGTCGCAAACCTTTTACTAATGGTCTTAGAAAATCGCAGCTTTGCAACACATGGACCATAGAACCTCTAATTAAAAAAGTTAAATGGCAAACTTTAGTTTATTAGGCCACAAATTGTCAATTAACGCTCGTTCCCTTACGTCCGCCGCAGCCGATAATGTTTCCCGTAGGCATAATTTCTTTACCTTGGCCGCCGTAAGACCGCAACCTTAAAAAAAAAAAAAAACATTTAAAAAATGTGGAGAGGAGTAAAAAAAAAAGATCGAGGTACAGCTATGCACTTCTTGCGAGTTGTGAATGCGAAAGCATGCAAGCCGCTCGTCCGCTCCCCTTTTTCGTCTGCTGCGTACTATTCGTCGCCGATCAGCGTGCTGACCTTGGACGCTCCTTGTTAACGGCGCGCTGATGGACACGCAGCGCCATGGGGTGAGCGATCGTGGAAACTGACGAGTGCAACGGCCAATGGGAGCCCCGTCGACGCGCGCCAGCCAATGGAACCGTAGTCGAAATCCATCAGCTTTACTTCGTTCCTTTGGGATCGGGGAAACTAGGTGCCGTTTTCGCGCTTCAAACTGATGACGTCAGCTCGCTCCAGAGGACAATAAATGCTTTTGGCAATAATAAATTTGGCAGCAAACGCATGGCCATCGTTTCATAGCTACATCGCATCTCTCATAATGTGAAAAAAGTAGGAGGGATGTACAGGGTACCGCTGGTGTTCTCAGCACCTCGAAAATTGAGCCAAGTGCGTTCTAGGGTTGGCGATGGGGATAGCCGTCATTAACCCTACACAAGAAAAAAACAACAACAAAAGAGATTATGGAATAATGTTTTTATTTTTAGTTTGAAAAACTTATGCGTCAGCGCTTCGTCGGTGGCTGTCAAATAAAGAGGTTTGCTTTTGGCAAGCTAATATGAATAGATATGAATAGCATTGTTTAAAGTGTTTCAGCTCCGAAGCTAGTGTGGTTGTGGATGTTATATGTTTTGGCTAAGTTGTTTTCTTTATATATTTTTTTCACGAATAAAACTTTAGTTGCGAGACCAGCTTCGTCCGTCGTGTATGTTTCTTCACTGCGTCTTCGTCCTTTGAGCTGTTTTCATAATGTATTACTAGATCAGAGATGGCAAAATTCATTTCACAATGTAATTAAATTACACTACTAATTACTTTCCTGAAAACTGCAAAAAATGCAATTAAATTACATTACAAATTACCGCAGACTAAAGGTAATGACATTGCATTACAATTACTTTCCAGAAGTAATGAAATTACTTAAATTGCTTTGACATTACTTTTTAATGCCTTGAGGCAGTACTTCGCACTCATTTTATTTACCGTATACACCAACACAGTGTTTACAAAACAAGCCCTCGTTTGCCCACACAGCGCGTGTGCAGGAACCAGATCCGGGAGAAGCGAGGCGCTGTGCATGCGCAATGCTGAAGCAGCGCCACCGCAGGATGTCACGTCAAACAGCTGAGTTGGTCTATATGTACAAAAACTCAGATCTTCCTGTTCACACTGCAATACCCTTATGTGCCTCAATGTGAACCATACTGAACAGTGGTTTTGCTGGCGCACACGGCATAAGTGTTAAATATGAATAATAAGCTTATTTAAATGTGACTCAGAAAGACAGTCGACTCACCGGTTTCGCTGTTCATTCAACGGTGAAGGTTTTTTTACTAAAAGGGTGATATCTTTCCGTCTTCCTGATTTAGAAGTTGTAGTCCGAGTCAGTTTTTTAAGTCGGGCAGTGGCAGCTCGTTCTTAGTCGTCACGTGAAACGATTCTCTTCCGCCTTGGACACAATCTAATTTTGTTCTCCCAAGAGCCTATTCTCCGGTCATTCCTTTCAAGGAGCATTTTTCCCAAACACCCGAAGAATGCAAGTTTTTCGTGCATTGTCACACGAAGGGCCTCGGATAATTCCTAAGCAGAAGCGTCGCCAATTGTGGAATGGCGCGAGGTTCCTAAATTGTGTAATTTCCCAACAAACGGGGGGGGGGGGGGGGGGGATATCTGCCAGTAGGCTTATTTACGAATAAACTTCCCAAGGGAAGGCAGCGAGGGATACCGCGAGCGGCACCTGCTTTTGCTCGAGGGCGCAAGAAACGTTCTGGGGTTTTGACAAGACATTTGGAATTACCTATTTATTCCGGTCGTTTCTTGTTCACAATATTCAGAAACTACGGTTTGACCTTGCTTTACCAAAATACAAGGCTAAGGATCTGTTTGTCCTGTCCTCTCAGGTTTTAAATTATGTTTAACTCACTGGTGTAATGTGCCCGTCGCCTTGTAGCCTATGAGCCGTTCATCCCTAAGCTGACGCACTGTCAACTTAGGGATGAACGGTGGAAGCTACGTGTTTGTTGGAGCAGTCACACGTCTATCGTCCGACACGTAACCACGCTCTCGTTCATACCCACGTCCAGAGAAAGGGACGGAACACGTGATTAAAAGAAGGTGTTTGGTTGGTTCTGGTTAGTTGCAGCTCCCACAGCACTGTCAGCTTAGGGGTGAACGAAGCCTCTATGAGCAGTTCCGTAACTGAGCTAATCTAATGACATTGACCCTTGCTCAAGAAGAAGACAAACTTGCGCTCCGTATAGTAATGCATGGGGTGTGCAGTCCATCCGCGCTACTTATCCATCGCTCAGTCAACGTTCGTCGACTGCGAGTTTCCGATCAATCCTCCTTTGTAATCTCCTGGGCATGCTTCGAGAAACAGCGTGTTCCATGTATTGTTCGCAATCCTTAGTGTTAAATTTCCATGCTGCCATCACACGTTCGGCTGAGTGCCCGGTATACTTAGCCGAACGCTTTTGTCTCGGCGGTGTATCCACGGCGGCGGCGTTCCCAACGGAATCTGTCTCGGCATTGATTGAGTTCACAGCCTGGGCGCAGTGTCGCGCACGACTGCCCAGCTACGTGGCGTGACCGAAATCGATCGTTGGTTTTGTTTCGGAATGATTCTGACAACGCCGGAGGGCGGACACAAGGCGGAAGTGATCACTCACTTCGACGTGACGCTTTTGTTTTGCTTTCGTTCTAGCGACACTAACCTTTTTTTCTCTTTTTTTGTGTTTAATATAGACGCCTAAAGGCTGAACTCCATGGTGCCGTCAGAGCGGTACGATTCGTCAATTATTGGCTCGCCAAATTCGCTCCAGTGGAGTTCACAGAGCGGCTTACTTCGCTCACATGGAGTTCAGCCCAGTGCGTCGTGAGTCGAGCGTCTCGGACACAGCTGTGGGTGCCGCACTGCTGCAGCTGAACAACGGAATGTGGCGACCAACTGACGCGCCAAATTATAGCAGCCATTGCTGAGCTTTTCTTGTGTTACCGAGATACCAAGCCACTGAAACGGGCGTTTACGAGCCTTCACAAAGACCAAAGCTGGGGAGAAGGACGCGGTTGGTGGCGTAGGCAGAGGAGGGGTTTCGGGGGTCGAACCCCCACCTCGAAGGGCCCGCTCGCTCCCCTGCTCACGCAGTCGGTTTTGCACGGGGCTTGAGGCAAAGGGGGAGCGCGGACTATCTCAGCTCATATGCTTTCAGGAAAAGTGTTTATGGGGTAGAAAATGCTCGAATAAATAAAATAGGCATTATTCCTTCATTCATGTTTATTTGATTGGATGAAGAACTTAATCTCAGATATATAGAGAACGAATATTTCGAAACATTTATGGGATTAAGGACGGCAACTTCAAGGCCACGTATGCTCTTACTAAAACCATAATAGGTTTAACTGGTGCTAGTGTCTATGCGACTTTCGGGAGGCGAATAGACCGATCTCCTCAACTAGTTTCGTTACACAGCCGCTGCCGGCATGAATCATGGGAACTGTAGTCCTTCTCCACGCTCCACAAGCCCGCTGGAGCTCTGCGCGAGCCGAACACGACACGGCACGATCCATCTCGAGCACTGGTGCCTGTCCCTTGTGAACTACAGTTATAGCGGCGTCACGCATGAATGGAAAGCTTAGTGATATCGGTCTATTGAAGCAGACAGCAGCCAGATCTGCCGGTGCTCATGTGCGTTCCTATGGGAAAGCGCGCGTGCATTTGTCTCTTTGCCGAGAAATAAAGTGGAACACTTTTTGTTATTTGGAGTCGTACTAAAGGGTGTGCACCTTTATCAACATCGTAAAGTATAATTGCTTTAGTTTTGCACATTTTTTTTATCAGTGAATGGTGTTTAACTTCGCTATATTTCAGGCCCAAACCGCTGTTCTGCAGCAGGTGTGTAAAAACAAGCCACGATTCTAAGCAAAATAGCAGTCCAAGGAATATCGAGTGTGTTCACGGCTCGCCAGCATTCCAAAGACGCTTATATATTGATAATATGCCAGTCTTGTCACTATATGAAAATGACACCGTCTTGCATCTTTACGAGCGGTTGAAACATTCGAAACGTAAAGAATGAAGTACGTGCGCCATGAAAGGTGTCTCTTTTTATTATTTTTTCTACCGGGCAGCCTTTATCGGGCAGTTGTTACTAAACATTTCGAGCGTGCGGGTGAAGGTTTGAACGTAGAACAAGCATTATTGGCACAGACAGAAGGAGTAATGCAGTACTTATTGAAAATCGGACTATATTACGTGGCCGTCAATTAATTTTAATCCCACATGCACAGGGAGTTACTAATCCAGTGTTACTGCGTAGTTCTTGCCGTCTTTCTTATTTTTCCAGGATGTCTTCGTTCGTTTGGCAACGTATATCCCCTATGCTGAAAAGCGCCGACGCCGCGTTCGCGCTAACAGTGTCCGACAGCGCACATAAAACATGCACAAAGCCGTATTAGCACCGTTTTTAATGCAATTCAATAAAAAACAAAACAAAGAAAACGTTGTAGCTGTTTAATTATTTTGTTCTGCCTGACCGAGAAATTTTCCAAGCTACCTACTACGTACGAATTATTCGGGAATATTTGCTCTTATAATCGAGCGCAAGGACGAAAATGCACTCACTTTTTCCCATGGAAATGCATTACCGGAAGTCAGTTTTCGACTGGTTCCTCCCTGCTTCAATTTGCCGCAGCGCATTAGCGCCAGTTGAACCTCTAGCGTACATTATAATCACTCTAGGATGAAAATATGGGGCAAACATTCGCGTTTCCATGTTATTGCCATGGAACGCTGTTGTTTCCCCCATAATTTCATAGCGTCGTCCACTGAATCGGTGTCAGGCGAGATTTGGAGCCCAACACTTGCCAGATCAGTCATATTGGTCACACAAATGATGTCAACAGATACGTGTTCGAAGCACATGGACGAAACAAACATGGTTCAAATGCGGTTGACGCGTGACCTTGCCAAGCCACGTTGCAATTGGTAGTCGCTTGACCAAACGCAGGACACATTGGACAAGAAGCTTGGAACTATGTGCTTGAACCCTTTGTTTTTGTTTTTCCCCCACTTTCGGGTCTCACAACTAACCCACGTGAAGACGTTCAAGCTCGCGTAGCTACGAACGCCGGAACTGCGTGGGTGTAGCCGATGGTGCGCATCCATGGAATGTTTACAGGCACCAAAGGTAAGTATAAACTGTAATAATAAATGCGTCCTTTGATTGCGAAGGCACTGGCTAAGAGTTTTTTTTAAACATTTATCATTCTAGTTTTTTTTTTTGTAACTGCTAAAGCAGTTACAAAAATTTGTTTTCTGCGGCCCTTTAATTTGTTTGTTCATGACAATGGGTATCATAAAATGTCAAAAGAACGCCCACCTGTGTGAGACTGCCCACCTCATATTTTATTTTTGTTTCCTACTTTTTATCGGAATTTATTAAAAAATAAAAGTCATTCCGCCCTCACTCGTTTGTCTGTGTATTTTCCCGCTAAGTTTAGTGGGAAATTTATCACGTGATCTATGGCCCAATTCAATTTCCCTGCTAAATTTAGCCGGAAAATTCACGTTACGTGACCCATAAATACCAGTTCGGGTTCCCTGCCACATTGTAGCCGGGAAATTCACGTCATGTCATCTAAATACCAATTCAGTTTCTCCGCCAAATTTAGTGAGAAAATTGACGTCACTTCACCTAAACGCCAATGCCCCCCCCCCCCCCTCCAAAAGAAAAGAAAATTACACCATTTTCCCGAGGGGAACCATGGGGTGATGCGGAGCATCGCGGATCGTAATTAATTTATTCCCTTCTTGACTGAATTCTTTTGGCCGGCCGGATTTGGGCTGCGGTGGACGCGAGCGGCCGAGAAACGCTAGCAGACGACAGCTGCAGAGTTGCGGGGAAAGCCCACCCCACTGGAAAGCCCTGGCGTGGCGCTGCGACCCGCGCGCCCAAAACTATCCTCCTTTCACTCCTCTGGGGGAACGCGCGCAGCGCCTACCGCTGCTTATATTCAGACTTGAAGGAGAGGAGACTAGAGGACGAGAGTTGCGCATGCGCGCGCGGTGTGAGAAGAAGCGAACGCACACGAAGTGCACGCAGCTGGTAGTGAGAAAGCGGAGAGAGTAACGCGCAGCTGTTGGAGAGAGGGAAGGAGGAGGGTTGCGCATGCGTAGTGTGAGTGCGGACTATGACGCCGCGGGACATAGACCCAAGGAAGAGATGCTCCGCATCTAAAAAATGAATGCTATAAATTGCTTTTTAATGCCCGAAAGGACTGTTTACTGTTTTGTGATGAAACTGAAACGATCACTCCTTTAACATTGCGTTATATGCATTATAGCACTTTGGGTGTGAAGGTGACGTCCACAGATGGATGTCACATAAAATGACTCACTCCGTGCCTTCCGCAATCCCAGTGGGTGGTAAAGAGTTAAATTAAGGCATCCTTTGATGCAGTAGCATCCCGATGAAGCTCGCAGAGAATCGCCCTTCGAACTAGTCACCGACAGCACCATCGAAAGACGTAATGTCCTGCTGGATAATTTCTCTTCACTTTTCATTGTTTTCGGAAAACCAAATTACATTCTTGGAAGGTCAAGACACGTCCAGAATTTCCCGACGTCACAAAAAAACCGAAACGCGCTACGTTTCTAGAAGCCTTTAAGAGGCTTTCTTTTTTTTAGTTGCATTCTTATACAAGACATGTAAATCATAACATAGAATTTGTCAGAAAAATAAATTGCACAATAATTACGTCGCTAGGCAGTTTTTTGTGTGTGTGTGTGTGTGTTAGAAACGATTCTATAACTCCTTTTCTTTTTTCGTTTTTTTTTTGGGGGGAAGCAAGTCGTTTTTAAACAAAAGCAAGGGATAGAAGTACATTGTGGTACTGATAATGAGTCTCGCGACCCAAGTATTACGCGAAATGTTTGTTCAGAGAAAGTGTTTTGTGTGAGATACGTGTTCTGTACGAATGAGCAGAACGTAAGGGCGCAAGTGAGCTGGTGTATATTAAACATTTTAGTGAAAAACCCGAGACTGAGGTAATGACAGACGACGACAAGGAAGAGAAGGAGAACGTCTCAAACACAGCTAAACCTTTATTGAGGAAAGAACCCTTTATATAGGGTTGAAAAAAGAAGGAAGGAAAGGGAACCCTTCTTCACATCACCTCTCTCCACACAAGACACGACACCACCTCTCTCCCCAAAAGACAGGACACCGGACCTCCAACAATGGGGTCAAACCAACAAAAGAACTGACAGCAACCAAAAATGACACATCGTTAAAAAAACACGCTGGGAAAACTACAAATTGCACTGGACCTTTCACTGCGAAAGTCAGCTAAAAGACTACACGCACACACATAAAAAAAATGTTAACAATACCATTAGAGATTTAGAAATCGCTTCCATTCCGCATCTAAAGACAAAGAAGGCTTGTTCACTGCATTCCCATGCTTCGTTATTGCGATTGACTCTTTCAGTAGGCGCTTGTGGTCGTTTTGTTCTGTTACAATGGTGGTTGTAGAGTTCCATAAAGGCACGCAATTCCTACACTCCTGAATATGCTTGGATACCTCGGAATATGGATCCTTGTTCTTGACACAACGTTTATGTTCGCCTAGTCTATCATTAATACAACGCTTCGTTTGACCTATATAGCACAAACCACAATCAAAAGGGATCTTGTAGACTATACCTGAAATACATGTAACACACTTTTCCCTGTGTTTTTTTAAACAACCTTTCTGGGCGGAAGCGAACGGAGTTAATCGTTTCAAACTGCTATCTGTGCTAAACGCCATGCGTAAACCAAACTTATCACCGATTGAGATGGAAGCGGAACTTTCCTACATCGGCATGTGTCTGAGGTACAAGTTTGTGGACCCTGAGCGCTTTCACCACCTGGAGACCCTGCAAGTTGGATGGCATCGGAAAAGGAAGATCCTCAACGACTACCGAAACTGCACCAGAGATCATCTACGAACTGTGAGTCAACTCGCGGATCAGTTGTGGACCGCTTTCATTGGAGAACATTTTCAAGCTTCGCCTTTATATACTCAGTGGCAAGATGTAAATTTGAAAGACTGTAATACAACTTTCCGGTCCCTGAGGCAGAAGATAAGAACAAGCAAGTCACCGAAACCTGGGTTCATGTCAACGGTTACCGCGATGAAAACTGCCCTTGTAAATCCCTTTGGCGTACAGCTCACCAAGTCAACTGAGAATTGTCTAGCCAATGGTCCGAAGTTTTGCGTGAATGTGAAGCCCTCTCGTTTGGATATTTGTTCTGCAATTAACGTCATGTCTAACGCTGTGTCACAACCAGCTGAGAAAAGTGCTCTTGTGTCGACGGCTTTTAAGAGAATGTCGTCCTTAGTAGATGCTTCGTACAGGACAGATGTTAGAAACTTTAGGATGGTAACCCGGGTTAAGAAAGAGTTGGAAGAGAAAGAGGTGAAGCTTCTTGAAACAGACAAATCGGGGTTGTTTGCTGTTCTGCCTTCCAATAAGTTTCAGGAGAAATGTAACCTCGCTGTTTCCGGGTTATTTCGTTCTTTTGATGGGGATCTGGGCCGACACAAGAGAGAAATAGTTAGGACTTTTAAGGACAGTGACTTTACGTCCTTGGCTGCCAGACTGAATGGTAACTTGAAAGATACGTTTGCCATTAAGTTCTTTTTGAAAGACCACAAGGTTGACCTTCCTCTGAGAGTAGTTATAAACGAAGATGGCACGTGGCAAAAAACTGTCTCCACGTTCCTTCAGAATGGTCTTTCTTGCCTAGATTTCAAAAGCCCGTTAGCATTAGGTTCTTCCATGGATTTGATATCAGATATTCAACCGTTTCATGGTAAAGTTTGCACGATTTTTTCCCTGGATATTAAGGATTTGTATTATTCACTCCAACCAGCCATTTTGCTTTCTAGGGTCCGCTCGTTTCTAGAGGAGAATTTAGTTCGGTTTCAGTCCCAGTCTGGTATAGAGATTAATGATTTTCTAAGGATACTTGAACTGTATCTAAAGTCGACAGTGGTAAACTATGATGAGCGGAAATACATTCAACGTCAAGGCGTTTGTATTGGTTCGGCTGTCGCCCCGGCCCTCTCAGAAATATACCTCCGGAGCTTAGACCTAGAATTGCATGAGATGATCAAACATTATCACCCGAGCTCAGTACTTATAAGAAGATACGTGGATGACATTTTGGTATGTGTCCGTGACTCAGCCCTTGCTGGTTCCATTGAGAATACCGTGTACAGGGAGGCACCGGAGTTGCAGTTTTCTATAGAAAAGCCAGCCAACAACGTACTTCAGTATTTAGACCTCCAGCTCAGATTGGTCCCCGGTTTATGTTGGTCGTATGGCAAAGACAAGGCTAAACCAGTACTTCCTTTTGATAGTTGCCATTCAAAGCATGTCAAAGCAGGATTGGTTCGAAACATGATTAACAACGCGGTTCAAAAGTCTTGTTGGCACTCCATTATGACGTCGATTCAAGTTGTGTTTTCCCGGCTAAATGTTGCAAAGTATCCTCAAGAATTTATTTCCAAGCAGCTTTCGTACATTGTTGCAAAAGACAAACAAATTAGGAAAATGCCCGAGCACAAAAAGTTTGTAGTCGTACCGTTTTTTCATAAAATTTCACACAATTTAAAATCAGTCGGTGATAAGTTTGGTTTACGCATGGCGTTTAGCACAGATAGCAGTTTGAAACGATTAACTCCGTTCGCTTCCGCCCAGAAAGGTTGTTTAAAAAAACACAGGGAAAAGTGTGTTACATGTATTTCAGGTATAGTCTACAAGATCCCTTTTGATTGTGGTTTGTGCTATATAGGTCAAACGAAGCGTTGTATTAATGATAGACTAGGCGAACATAAACGTTGTGTCAAAAACAAGGATCCATATTCCGAGGTATCCAAGCATATTCAGGAGTGTAGGAATTGCGTGCCTTTATGGAACTCTACAACCACCATTGTAACAGAACAAAACGACCACAAGCGCCTACTGAAAGAGTCAATCGCAATAACGAAGCATGGGAATGCAGTGAACAAGCCTTCTTTGTCTTTAGATGCGGAATGGAAGCGATTTCTAAATCTCTAATGGTATTGTTAACATTTTTTTTTATGTGTGTGCGTGTAGTCTTTTAGCTGACTTTCGTAGTGAAAGGTCCAGTGCAATTTGTAGTTTTCCCAGCGTGTTTTTTTTTTTAATGATGTGTCATCTTTGGTTGCTGTCAGTTCTTTTGTTGGTTTGACCCCATTGTTAGAGGTCCGGTGTCGTGTCTTTTGTGGAGAGAGGTGGTGTCGTGTCTTGTGTGGAGAGAGGTGATGTGAAGAAGGGTTCCCTTTCCTTCCTTCTTTTTCAACCCTATATAAAGGGTTCTTTCCTCAATAAAGGTTTAGCTGTGTTTGAGACGTTCTCCTTCTCTTCCTTGTCGTCGTCTGTCATTACCTCAGTCTCGGGTTTTTCACTCAAATGTTTCTATACAGAAGCCTATAAACATATTTTGTTTTCTTTACTTTCAGTGTCTGTTCAAGATCCTACAAACGTCTAAGAATGGGCACGAATGGTTAATTATTCGCAGCCAATTTCACTCTCGTTTTTGCTCAGGAACTTGAAAGATTTTTTTGAGACCAGGTCGCAAATGAATTCCGCTGATGTAAGTGGCATTAGGAAATTCCTAACGCACATCTGGGTCTTTGGACGGATTGCCCGTGGCCAATCACCCCGCACAATCGATTCACGTGTGACCTGGAAGCCATTAATTGAAATCTTGAGGATGTTGCGTTCTTCGCTCCAGTTGGACTAAATTCTTTGGTCAAGTTCTGAAGGGTTACGCTTAAAACTTTCCTAAACGTCGACGTTCCATTCGAGGAATGAGGCTGTGGTTCTTGATTACAGGGGAGGCTGTGGTAGCGTTAGTTTAATATCTCCGGTGGTCTGAAGCCTAACCCTGTAATCTGTATATCCTAGTGTAGTGTTTCCTTAGCGAGTTTTAAGAATAACGTGTGGAAAAGCCTTGCGCACGGAAGGAAATAACGTCGTAGCCACTGCGCATGTTTCGAGTTCAAAGCCAGCTCTGCATGGGCGCATGACAACGACGCCATTTTTGCTTTTGCGTACGGGAAGCTTTGCGCACGCTATTCTAGAACTCGCTATTATACATCACCTCATTGCTTGTGCAAGAAGTACGTTTGCCCACAGGACCACAGAGCGCAGGCGTAAATACCTTTTTTCGAAGAGTCAGGCATCTGAGCAGACTACGTTCTGCAGGCAGCGCCTGTCGTGGTATATGAGATCAGAAACGCGAGCTGGAGTAGGCTGGCAGACGCTATAGTTACGCCCATAGGCGTGTAGCTTTCAAGTTTTGAGCAGCGTCCCTGGCGAGCAAATGGAGATATGTTTAGGTCCCGTTTCCGTTGAACGTCGCCTAGCGTCCCTTCAAAGGCTCTGTTGGTGCCCGTGGACCGACGCTAAGGGGCGCTGACAGACTCTAGTGTACGCCCGTGGATCCTTCATGACATGAGACGCTACTATATACCTTTTCATCGGTTATCACCCAAACGAAAAATGCTGAGTCACTGAGCTGTTGACGCATGCCCAGCGTCTGATATACCACACAGCAGAGCAACAGCGCATGCTCTGAAGGCGTTCCACAGCCCAGCAGACAAAGATGGCAGCGCCCAGAAGGCGATTTCTGTAAAGGTCTATACGGTGCATTGAACGCGTTTCCGACCGGTGTGTCCAGCGTCAAAACTTGTCCCGCACTGGCAACAAATGACGTCACAAAAACCAGTGTCATGCTGTCGAATGTCGTGATCCTGGTGGTTGGTCGTAGAGGTTCCGGCCAAAGCCTTGGGCAAAGCGCGAGTGTCGCTGTCGTCGTGATCCTGGCGACGCGATCACGATCCTGGCGACGCGACCGCGATACGGCGACGCGACCGCGATCCGGCGACGCGACCGCGATCCGGCGACGCGACCGCGATCCGGCGACGCGACCGCGATCCGGGCGACGCGACCGCGATCCTGGCGGTGTCACAGCACCGCCAGGTGCTGTGACACCGCCAGGATCGCGGTCGGCGACAGCACGACAGCAGCATGACACTTCCATGACGTCATCAGCCGGAAATCGGAGGACACTTTTTAAAAAAGCGGTAAGCACATCTGCCGGAGATGCGTTCCAGGCACTACACTAGGACGCCGCGTCTCATTAGCATTAAGTGGTCGCGTGTTGCGTACGCTAGAGTCACTAAATAAGCTACGCTTTCAGAGTACCGCATTCCTTTTCTTTGGCATTTTGCCGACTATACACTCACTCTATTCAACAATATTCTGCTTCCCTGTGGCATCATTGGACAGCGGCAGTCACGTGAGTCGCTATCATCATCATCGCGTTTTTTAACACCACCATCTTGGGTCCAGCGTTCCGCTGCCTGCTGCTGTTTTACTGTTTACTGCGCGCGCACGCTGAAGTCCGTCGCTCAGCATGCATTTTTTCCTTCTTGCGTCGAGATACGAACAACACGACCTTAATTCGCTGCCACAGCTGCGGCTACGGCAGCTGGCATAGGCGGCGGCTACAGCTCGGCTTGGCTCAGCTACAGTCACTCCTCCATCTGCGCGTGGACCCAAGATGGCGGCGCCTGACGCGCTTCAGACGCGTAGGTTGGGAGTTTCGGTACTCTGGCAAGCGTAGCTTTATTTAGTGACTCTAGCGTACGCTAGCGGAGGCGCCTCTATGTGGCCGCTTTTTTCGGACGCTACAGCGCCCCTGGTCGAGAGAAACGGGCCAATGAATCGTGCCCGATGAGACGCTTGCGGAGCGCAAGTTCGTCTGCCTCTTTTGCAGGGGTTGTGGTGACGTCAGAACGCCTAGTTCTGATCAGTTCTGAACGAAGGATAGTGGGTAGACCTGAAGGCAGCTTGCTTTGAGGTCTACCTACTATCCTTCCATCAGGGCCAATCGGAGCTCGGCGTCTTTCTGTCGTCACCGCAACTCCTGAGCAAAAGCAGACGACTTGCACTCCGCATAAAGACGCCTCGTCACGTCCGCATTGAATGGTCGCGTCTCGAGGACACTAGCGGGAAGCCTCATTTGTGATCGCGTCTCGTGTAGAGTGCATAAACGTTGCCTGGCTGACGGCCGTCCCGGCGTGAGGACAACTCTATCGTCTCATAGCCAAACCGCCATTTTGCATCACAGTGATATGTAGCCATTTACGAGCTGTTTACGTCGTGAGCCTTACCACTTGTGAAATGACGAGGGATACATTTGGGAACATGTGAATTACGTGTTCCGTCAACTGTATGTGTTTCTTTCCGGCGATGCATCCGA
Source organism: Ixodes ricinus (assembly GCA_037355805.1). Classification (NCBI taxonomy): domain Eukaryota; kingdom Metazoa; phylum Arthropoda; class Arachnida; order Ixodida; family Ixodidae; genus Ixodes; species Ixodes ricinus. The sequence goes on from JAZHYW010011912.1 coordinate 75,293, forward strand.
TGATAATGCGAAAGAGTGTACAGATGACCGCATTTCTGATGCTTCGTTGCAATACTGAATCGAGGAAGCCTCTACTTGGAATGACTTCTCGCGACTTCAACGAGAGGCATAATTCGGCATTTTCACGGGCACAAGGCATTCCGTCCATCTCACGTGTGCGAGATCACCACGAGAGCTATTGTGCACTGTCAGAACACATTCAACAGTCCAGACTAGAAAGATGGCAGCACGCAGATCGCGATTACCGGAATGGACTTGAACTTCGCCTTCCATCAGTTGAACTGACCCAGTTAATAATAAACCTACAATAATCAAGGAAAAAAATTAGAAGAGAGAACATATTTGAAAATAAAGAATATACTTACCCCTGTTCACAAATCAGTGTCAATACCAGTGTGCGCGCAAAGTTAAAAGACAAGTCACCCATTAAGGCGGGCGAACTTCCGGCTGTCTAAATGTCTAAATATTTACAGTGCACGGGCACTGATATTTCTGTGTGATAATGCGACAATCCAGCGGAAACTCCTTCGGTCCAGCGTTGCGTTCCGATAGACCTTTTTCGCAAGGGTGCCGCCATCTTGAATTGTCATCACTTCCAGCATGGGCGAAAACATTGTTTTGCCGTCGCCACGCCAATAGAAGGCATTTAGGACATAAACGTAACCGTCACACATTCTCGTTTTGCCTCCCCTCTACTTTTTTACTATTTGCGGGTTGAAACGTTTTGATATTTTTTCGTCGCCCATACCGGATATGCCTACATGGCGGTCGGGGGTGAGAGTAAGCGGAAAAGGTCCATATTGCAGGGTCAAAGCGCGAGGGTAGGAAACGGCGTAAACGTAGCGGTTTGACAGTAGTTCGATAACGGCGTTGCTTGACCTGATGTCACAATTTTAACTAAGCCAGATGCCACAGGCGCGCCCCTTGTGTTTGATTAGCTTCAGTATAGGCGATAAATGCACATGGCGTGCTTTTTAACGTGAGAAAAAAGGACTTGGCCATCGACAAGAAGAACCCCTCGTCAAACCGCGCAACCCTATGAGCTCAGCGATGCCTCTTAGCCATGTGCATACACTGCGAAAGCCTCAAGACACCCGATCCATCTGGAATCTAGGGAATGCACCGGACGTCAGTGCGCCTGTCAACCAACCGAATCAAATCGGGCCGCCGGAATGCGTGACACACGACATTCAGAGCACTTTTTTTTCCTTCCTATTTTATTATCATCGTCTGGAGCCCGTGGAAGATGCTCGGCGAGGGTCCTGATAAGGCGATGCTTCGTGCTTTTGTGCGGGAATGTGCTCGTTGTGTCGAGGCTTGAGTTGTTGTTGGGTGTGACGTAACAGCGAGTCTTTTGGGTGATCGACTTGGAAGGCAAGGCAATCATTCGGGTGTGGTTCTTACGTGACTGTGACGCCATCTGTCAGATACGTGGGAGGATACACGTTGGTGACAGGCAGGGAATGGAAAGAGTGACGAAGAAAGGGAAGTAATGGAGGGATGCTTTTTCGGCCCCAAGAAGCAGCAGGGGAATGCGAGATGAGAAGGTCTGTAGGCGTTTCTCTTAGTCGGGTCGATTGCTGCCGTCTTGGCTTCGCGTTTGACAGACTGACGGTGCATTGCGTTTCTCAATAAGCTCTATCAATTTCTGAGCAAAAAGGAGAGAAAGAGAGATTGAACAACTCATTTTTAAACATGGTATGATTTTTAATTGGTACGTCCATACGTCCGCCCATCTGTCCGGGCGCTGGATTTAGCAGGGAAAATATTAAACATAATTGTTGTTTTCCACTTCCACAACGCGTCTGTTTGAAGTCCTCTAAACAAATGTAAACGATCGTTCTTTATATACGGCCTTCCATGCATTATGTAAATTTGGAGTTAAATATCGCTGCCATTTCTTTCCGTGTCATTTATTCAAATAGTGTTCTTTATTTTTCTAGTAGTTACGTAACTTGTGAATGTGGTCTGACTTGCCCGTTAGATATTCATTCGTACGCGTTGATTTTATTTGACATTTTTCATTTCCTTTTTAACTTTTTTATGTTTTTTTCTTTATGATACGTTCATATCCCACCGCACAGGTGTTAGTTTGTGTAGCGAAGTATCTATGGAACCATCCTTTGAGCTTTGTTTACCTGCCTCACTAAATAACAACGCTCGAATAAAAGCCTCACCAAGATCAGTGCAACGTTTTGTTTCATTGACTTTATAAAATGTAATATTAGGCCCAGATCAATGCTTTAGCTGCCGCGGACGAGTCAACCACGGTTCCTACAAAGCCTCCAATTGAAACTTGTGGGAGTCGCGGCCATGAGGGGGTCGAACATGGGCCCGCGGGGACCAAGGGGGAGCAATATAAGGAGGATCACGGGGTTAACTGCTCGAGCGGCAAGCCCGAGGACGATCTGCCATGAAACAGCGAAGTGAAAAGGCGTTAACTCCAGCTTGTTCAACTGTGAGATAGGGAAGCATTTTGTATTTTGCGTCGTGTGATCTCCTTCGGTGCGGCCGAGGCAGGGCACGATCGGGAGTTGGCCAAAGTGGGCACCCACATTAAATGGCGCCCAACGCGGAGCGCCAAATGGTGTGACTATGGACGTATGCTGTTTCCGTTCCGTGGCGTTAGAATTTAATTTACCAATCACCCCCAAACCAAAAGACACGACTCCACCTTGAACTTCTCAAGTTGTTACCGACTCTACCTTGAACTTCTCAAGTTATTACCGTTAACGCGAGAAAGAGGAGTCGCTAGTACAAATACGAAGATGTTTCGTTAATATGTACTCCTCTTTTCCCCCCAGAGAATCGTCCCTAATGTGAGCCATCCATAATAACGTGACAAATATTCGTGCATTTAACCAGTACGTTCTCCAAAAAATGTTGTCTACATAAAGCGGGGTTTATATCCATTTCGTCCACACAAGGTTTGACCACATGGCGGTGTATTTATATTAACAGGCTTAACGAGACACGTCTTATTAAGACAGAAACAAACAAACAAAGTAGACAGTAATGAATTGCATTCCCGCGAGTCTGGTATGCGCTGTTCGAATGCACGCGGCATAACTTGCCGCGTCGCGGCAGAATTTATGTCCAACCCACGCCCCTCCTCTACTCGCTACCCTCTCCCTCAGCAGCGATGTGAATGCCGTTGCACGTGTTTCGATCGACCAGAAATCACCCCGGGGAACGCGGAAGCTGCAAACGGGCTTAGGCAGTCCTGCCTAGAAGACAAGTCCCGCGCTTTTCCCCCGCAAATGTAACAGCTAGTGGATCAACGCAGCGCCGCCTATTCGGAGCGCAAGTTCGTCTGCTTCTTTTCCCGGGGCTGTGGTGACGTCAGAATGCCGAGGTCTTATTGGCTCTGATTGAAAGATAGGGGTAGATTTCAAAGCAGCTCGCTTCGAGATCTATCCACTATCCTTCCAATCGGAGCCAATCAGAGCTCGGCATTCTGACGGCACCGCAACTGCTGAGGAGAAGCAGATGAACTTGCTTGCCGTACACCTTGCGTCAGCGTCACCGCAAGCGCGTTTCGCAGCGTCTCACAACAAGCGCGACGCTATAGCAGGCGGCGACGCCAAGGCGGACGCGTCTGCCGCTTTGCGGTGAGTCTCGGCGAGCTTCGGCGTGTTTGCCGCTTGGGGCGGGTCGATCGGTGGATTCAATAACAATGACGTCATACAGAGGCCTCGTCTTCTATGTAGAATCGATCTCGGTCGCTTCGATGCAGACCCCCTCGAGCCCCGTCCTTCTATCAATTTTAGCCGCCACTTCAGGGCACAAAAAAATCGCCGCGAGCAACAAGTGGTTGTTGTCCTCTGCGCCGCCTCGAGTATCCTTGGTTCAGTTCAGTGCGCGCGAGTTGACTTCCAAGTTTTCCCCATGTACGACGTCAATTCCTTTCATCGTTGTTGCTCTATCCGCCTCGGTGGTTCCGAGGAAAAAGCGCCGGCCTACGGCTCCCTGCAGATGGCGGGTTCGAATCCCTGCCGAGCTGCTCGTATTCAGGCGGAGGCTTATTACGGAAATTGCGCCGTGTGAAGGGCTGTCGAGACGGGATACAACAAGCGCCGTCATGGACAAAGAAAAGAAATGCGTACGATTTTTTCTACAAAAATGTGAAGGGAGCTGCGCGCGCGAACGTCTTTGATAAGGATGTCAACCAAGCTAACAGCACGGCCTTCCTCCTTGTCTTCTCGCTGTCGTTTCCACCCCTTTCTTGTTTTAGGGAGATTGGGGACCGACAACAGTAGGTGAGGCATTGACGAAAGCTAAGCAGAGCGTGTGAGTGGCTGTCCGGACGCTCGTGGTCGGCACGCTCTAACCCTTTCTTCAAGGACAGAAGCGGCTGGATGGATGGACGGATGCTAATGGCTGCACCCTTTGTAACGGGCCGTAGCTTGCGCCACCCAGCCTACAACCCCCCCCCCCCTCCTTTAAGCAGTCACGATTTAAAAAAACAAAAATCAAATAATGCAGATTTGTGTGATTCCAATAGCCATAAAATAATGCCTCTTAATCACTAGATGTATTTTTAAACATAACGAATTGATCAATCAATTCGTGCGACTTCACATTCCTTTGGATGATCGTGCAAAAAAAAATTCAACCTAGACGGCGCTACCCCAACTTCGGCCCTCTGGGAAACAGGGTTGAGACTTTGGGTCGGAGCCACGTGCGAAAGAGAGTCCCACGTGGCTCCGGTCCCACTGTCCCACCTGTCCCTAGCTGTGCTACTTAGTTTTGCTTCCTTCATTGTTCCCTGGATAATTTCCACGAATTTTCCAACCTCCTCTTTGTGACTGTAATTCCTTCCTCCTCCATTATTCCATCCCCACCAGCAAGACCCAGCACCCCCGCCAGATCCGCTACTTTTTCCCAGTGTTGTCTGCGTTCCTCTAAAACAGGAACGAAAGTTCTTCCCTCGTTCTTCTCAAGCTTCGAACCAGTTTCTGTTGCAAGTTCTAGTGGTTCAAAAGGAACGCGTTCAAGTTACGTTTTTAAGATCGGAACGTGGCCGTTACGTTGACGCTACATTTTCGTATTTTAACAAAATATTGTGCTGGACAATCCGTAGATAAATAGAGCGAGTAAGGAAAAATATTCACGTCGAACCGCGTGTCGCGTCGCCACAATCACGTTTGCTCCAGGTATTTGTTTTCGAACCATCTGTCGAATGCTTCTTTATCCGTTGAAGTCGGCGGTTGAAAGAGCCGATAATGAAATGCCTGAATACCCGCTAAACTACATATACAATTGCAGATAGACAGACAACAGAAAGGGAACACCGTCCTTCATGCGTTCCATTGAAAACGCCACCTGCTCCCGTTAGACTACCACCGATGCAAGACGGAATTGTGCCGTTCGCTCGTTCCACCTAAAAGGAACGCGCTTCAGGAACATCGTTCATTGAAACGCCGTGCCGTGTAACACTGCTTTTTCCCACGCCAAAAAAAGTAGCCAAAGCCGATTGGTTTTGGCTACTTTTCCTCCACTTTTGGAACAGCAAACACTCGGGTTGCAGAAAACGCTCCCTGTTTAGATGTTGCGTGCAACCGAAATCCCGGCTAAGGGCTGTCCAAGCCCTTAGCCGGAGATTTCGGTTCTACGTAAAAAAAAAAACAAAAAAAAAACACCTCAGGTGGTCGGAAATTAGTCCTCGGGCCTCCGCTGTGGCCTGCCAGGTGCTCATTCGTTAGCTTCGACAGGTAAAATCCTCAAAGTTTGCCTTTTTGTTGTTCTCGTTTAAAACCTCGAAGTGACATGCATGCATGAAGGCTGGTTCCAACAAAATGGCGCTTCACTTTGACCCGAGTGCGTTGCAACATCTTGTAGGTCGTGACTGCTTACGATGAAAATGCACTCTGGAGCCACCTATGGTGAATCCTGGAACCCTTCCGATCGTGCTTATATTTAAAATTTTGTCTTACAGACAACTTATTTTACCATGGGCTCGAAATCATTCTACCATTGCTAAAAGCAACAATTTGTCAGAGATTGCGCGTTGATTCGATCTCGCAACGGGTGCAAAACCTTCAGTCTAGTTATACGATGATCGGAAGTGTTTTCACAATTACCGGAGAGATGGCGCCAGTAGGCAGTATAGGGCTGTTGCACGCGACGTAGTTCCGGCTTGAAATCTCGCCGGACGCCGTGTCGATGACCGTGTGTCTCTCTACGCGCGGAGACGGTGTTTTCCAGCTCGGTCGAGTTCTTTTGTGTCGTTGATCGACCGCGTCTGCCGTAGCGTAAGCGGCGACACAAAAGAGCATCATCTGGCACTCGATTTTTACACGTACCGGTCTTTGTTCGGGCTTAAGACGAGCCGGCGATACAGAAGTCGACCCATCAACTGCCAAGATGGCCCCCGTAAAATGCAATCGGGGGCGGCTCCGAAAAGGGCACAAATAAGAGTAAGCTTTAATTTATGCGGCCCAGATACGTCCCTGATCCTTCTTACTGAGTTCTGTCCGGTCGACAGAGCCACTCGCCGTGCTTCAGCGTTTCAAGAAGACCAAAAAGCGTCGCTAATAAGTAAGCGCCTGCGTGTAATCAAATGGCGAAAATGGCGGCGCTGTTTATCAACATGGCGGAACGAGGTTTGCCGGAAGGGAAAAGGCCGGCGCTTCGTGAAACCACCCTAGTGTCCACAATAAATCCCAGCTGTTTAAAACGAGCCTTTTTTCAATTGTAACATGCACATTAAAAAAAAGAAAAGAAAAAAGAAACGCGTACTACAAGTGAAGAGCAACTGAAGGAAACGTGTGCGGTGCTGCTCTCAAAGAAAACATTGGAGAATACTAAACGGTCCCCGACGCCCTCTTAAAACAGCTGCACAAATATCGGGTTTCAAGAACAAAACGAAACCTTCAAGACACGTGCCGTGTCTTGAAAATTTTCTTTCGTTATAATTCACAAAAAAAAAGATAAAAAAACAACTAATCTTTGGAAGTAAACGCACTTGTGCAGCGACTTCTCTCGATCATAGGACTTTATAGACTCCCCTACGCTCTTCGAGTGCCGGTTTCCGGACCTGCGAACTCTGAAATCCTTAGTTTTTTTCTTATTTGTGTTAGCGGCTTTACGAATAGGGGATTAAAAAAAAAAAAAGAAATAAGGGTGCGCATTAATCCCCGAGAACTCTGTCCACCGTCGCTTTTATTCTGGATTTTTCTGAGTGTCGCTTGTTTGGTGAAGTTATATTTTGTGTTATGAGCACTTGGAATTTTCTTTTGGTTTGATTTTTCCTCGATGTCTTCACACTAATAAATGTGTACGAAGGTCAATTTTTTCAGTTGTTTTGTACTGTTTTTTTGTTTTTTTTTACGTGCAACAGTTTGTGTACGACTCGGAAACTTTTGTATAGGAAGGATTATAGTTTATTTTTGTCTCTATCAAGAAGCGATCGGCGCTCAAATTTTGGCGATGGCGCCATGTTTACGTCGAGAACGAAGAGAGTTCAGACCTCCATTAGAGGATTCCGGCTAGCATTGAGATCGGCGACATGCTTGTGGAGTTCCATATTTTAGGTAAGGTTGTTGTTGCGTTACCTTAAGCTATGTGACTGTTTTCATATATTAATGCATCTGTATATCTTTGGGAGTTTTTAAATGATACCACGGGGCTGTCAACAGGAGTGCCAGTCAGCGCCGTGCCATGGAGCGCGATGGCGTTATTAGCGAGTATGCGCAGCTTTGTGCGCATATCACTCTCAACATTATACAAGAATTGCGAAGCTGCACTTACGGCGTTTGTCGTGGTAAGATAAATATTGAGTTTAGTTAAATTGAGTTACGTCACAACGAAGATACCCGAAAGAAGAAATATAGAAAACTCTCTACTAAAGCTAGCATTATCTGATAAACCGTAATAATAGTTAAACCCATTAAAACTATGAAAACCTAACATGTATAGGTCCCTTACACCTTCATGATTTTATGAGGCAAAGTTCACAAACAGCTTACCCAGAAGAGACAATTGCAAATGATGTTTAGATATCACAAAGGTAAGGTCAGTTATTCAAGCCGAATTTACGATCTAATCATGTTGAGAATGTGTTTTTTTTTGTAATTTGTACGTGTTAGAACATTTTTACCAAGATTTTTTCGCAACAATAAAGAAGAAGCAGCAAATTGGTGCATCCGATTTATCGCACCTGAAACAAGCGGCAGGGAAACTTCCGGTACCAATATGGCTGGATGGCGAAGCGATCGGGCATCTGAACGACCACGTCGAAAAGACCGCCATCAAAACGTCAGGTTTTCAAATGTCCCATATATGTAAACATCACAGACCCTCACACCAGCTGTTGGCCATCCAAGCGGAGAGTGACTACCGTATAACAGCAACAGTAGAAATTTCGCGAATGCGCACAATGCCTTGCCATAGGTTTAGCATTCCTCGGTTAGATAGCGCTGAAGACTTTCGAAGTTCAAAAGCAACGCACTCGCATCTGCGCATGCGCACTGGCAAGAGCAGCGCCACCGCAGTTCCATGACGTCAGAGAGAATATCGCGATTCCCATTCACTGTAGGTGGCGCCATTCGTTTTTCAAAATGGCGGTTATAGTGAGGGTCGGAGATGCGTGCCGGTTGACCAGTTGCTGAGCCTGTCTAGTGTGGCGACTTCATTGGGCTGCCAATCCGAGGGAGATTTCCCAGATTAGGGTAATATTCAGGTCTATGTGGGAAAAAGGAAGATATTGCTAGTTCGAGGTAAATTTTCATAGAGTTATTATAATGTACGCTAGAGGTTCAACTGGCGCTAGTGTGCTGACGCAAATTGAAGCAGACAGCAACCAGTCCAAAATTGACTTCCGGTAATGCATTTCTATGGGAAAAAGTGAGTGCATTTTCTCCCTGCGCTTGATCATAAGAGCAAATATCCCAAATAATTCGTACGTACTAGGTAGCTTGGAACATTTCTCAGTCAGGCCGACGAAATAATTGGTCAGTTACGGCGTTTTTGTTTGAAATTCATAGCATTAAAAGCGGTGCTAAAACGGCTTCGTACGTGTATTTTTGTGCAATGTCGGACACTGTTAGCGCGAACACGACGTCGGCTCTTTTCAGCGTGGGGGATATACGTGCCGAACGAACGATGGACATCTGGAAAGACGGCAAGGACTACGCAGTAACACTGGATCAATAACTACACGTGCATTTAGGATCAAAATAAATTGAAGGCCACGTAATCTATTCCGATTTAAATAAGTAAGTACTGCTTTATTCTTTCTGCTTTGAGCGAAGCTGCTTGTTCTACGTTCAAAATATCACCCGCACGCTCAAAATCTTTGAGAACAAGTGCCCGATAAAAGCTGCCCGGCAGAGAAAACAATACGAAGAGACACTCATAGCCCACGGACTGTATTCTCTACGTTTTGTTGAATGTTTTTATCCGCTCATGCACGACGGGGTCATTTTCATATAGTGACAGGACTGGCATATTATCAATATACTATAAGCGTCACCGGAATGCTGGCGAGCCTTGAACACACTCTATATTCCTTTCGATTGTAATTTTGCTTCGAATCGTCGCTTGTTTTTACACACCTGCTGCGGAACACACGTTTGGGACTGAAATGTAGCGAAGTTAAACATCGTTCACTGATGAAGAAAAATGCGCTAACTAAAGCAATTACACTTTCACAGTGTTAATCAAGGTACATACTATTCGGTACGACCCAAATAACCAAAGTGTTCCGTGTTATTTTTCGGCGAAGAGGCAAAATGCGCGCGCGTTTTCCCAAAGGAATGCACAGGAGCACCGCAAAAGTAGACTGGTTGCTGTCTGCTCCAATTTGCGTCACGGAAGTCGCATAGACACTAGCGCCAGTTGAACCTCTAGCGTACATTATAATAACTCTATGTAAATTTTCGGGCACCATATATATCTGGAAATTTATAGGTGAATTTTGATTTTTTGTTTCGAGATAACATCGAATTTAAGTGGCTTTTGCTACATTTGGGTTATTCCCTCCATCCGTTTGGCTGTTTGTTGTGCGACCATCTGGCAACACTGAGAAGCACTTGAACAACCTTTTTCGGCAAAATCAGTTTTCATCGTGCTCGTGAAAACTATGGAGGCAGGGACCAGCCAACTCTAAGCTTCTGAGAGCGCTGCTGCACCTTCTCGAAAAAGAGAGCTTGAGTACACGAAGAAATACTGCGATGTCTGGAGACACACACTTACCATGTCCAAGATAAAGACTCATCATGACTAATAATATTTTATTAAGTGTCCTGCACGAAATAGTGCTTACTGTGTGTCGTGTTCCGTGTGTTCGAGTTTGAGAACTGTAGCTTGTGTTGCAGCTTTTGTTTTGGATTGACTATTCTAAAAAGCTCTAATAAAGTTTTTAAAGCAGTTCCATGTTCTGATGACGTGCATAACATCTAAGGCGAAGAGAGGGTTTCATTTGTCGGTTAGAATGTCCCGGTAACTCTTCCCCTCGCCAGATTTGCTTCGACCACTGTTTTGTCCGATAAACTTATTACAGTGATGTCTCGTTAATATGGACGCCTCCGCTCCCCCGAAAAATCGTCCATTATGTGAGTTGTCCATATTAACGAGACAAAATGCATGTATTTTCCCCGTTTGTTCCTGAAAATGGTGTCCATATGGCGGGGTATTCATATTAACGGGGTCCATATTAACGAGACATGACTGTATCAGCAAAACGTATACCGCGCGGCGTAAAGGCTATATATATATATATATATAATACATCTCTCATCGTAAACCTGGAAGTGATGCAGAAAAAAAAACAGGAACATTTAGTATTATACAGTATAATTATTTGGGCAAGCGAGGGACATTTTGGCAGAAATAGGAACATTTCAGGCGTCCGCTAGGGAAATTCGGACTTTCCGCGTTTGCAGCCCTGCGCGCAACTCACGTGCACCATAGTTCCCTCCATCGTACGAGGGAGGCGAGGGGATGGCTTCGCGCCTCGACCACCGGGGAGCAGGACTGCGGGCGCATTTTATCATACCTTGACAGGTGTAATAAAATATGAGTTGACTACTCCTATTACGACACTTTCGTTCAACTACTCCGGCCTTAAAGCTGCACAGTCTGCGCTATTTGTTTTACATTGCGAGGAAAACCCCCAAATCGCAAAAATGAGGCTCACCTTTGGGTGCTTGGACGATACAAAACTCCTCTCGTGGTATTGTACGTATCCAAGCCTTCCGCAACATTTCGTGCAGGGGAAACGAAAACAAATGCACTTTCGTTTCGAATTTGGAGTTTTCGCTGCAGATGTGGCACGCTACACGTTTGCGGCATGTCGATAGTACCGTAGTCACGCCACCATAATCCTGTGAGACACGCATACACGTTGCAAACGCCGATAGCTCGCACACTCTGCCAGTAACACACAAAAGCACATAAGCCAAAAACAGCGCACGTATCCGCGTAATCCATAGCCGGGCATTGTGTTCCTTGCTTCGCGAGAATACACACAAAAATAAAAAAGTTCACGCAGTGGCAATGAAGGTCTGAAACGAAAAATGAGTGCCCGTTTTTGCGTGACCACAGCCGGCGAAACGGAGAGGAGAGAGTGACGCAGCGAGCGATGGTTTCGAGATTGCGAGACGGGTCTCGGCGACAGTGTCGCGCAAAACTGTCTTCGTGACGTAATCAGCGTCAGCACTGCAGAGCCGCCGATGTTTTGATTTCATCTATACTTCGTTTCAGCTTCGGTCCGAGCGCGGCCGATGTTATGAGCCGAAGGGCCAATGAAACACCGCAAAAAGCGCAGCGTCATGGCGTGCTTTCTGTGCTTGATAAGACTAGCCGGCGGAGGAGCACGCAAGAGAGACTGCGAATACCGGCTGGTCCTATCAACTGCAGAGAGCACGCCATGACGTTGTGCCTCTTTCGCTGTTTGATTGGCCCTTCGGCTCATAACATCGGCCGCGCTCGGACCGAAGCTGAAACGAAGTATAGCTGGTGTTGGCAGATGGCGCCGCCATTTTTGAGCGCTCCAGGAGGGGAAACAGACGAGCGCTGGCTTCAGCGTTCGGGTGAAACTCGTGTCGTCACCGATTGAACACGAGTCTGAGCCAAACGCTGTCCCAGCACTCGTGTTCGATTGGTTCCTTGCGTCTGCCTCTCTTTAGGTAACGTTCATAATTCAGCGCGTAACTCAACGGACCTTCTTGTACAGGCGTTGTACGGAAACGCTCAAAAATGGCGTCGCCTGCCGGAAGAGGAAGAACGGAGAGAAAGGTGTCTCCCATAAACAGGAAGAGCCGGCGTGCGACGAGGAGGTCACTTTTTCGTACGCAGGAGCCTTAATTATATTCACTGGCAGGATTAGAACGGCAGGGAGGTTCTACAGTTGTCAGTGTCTTGAGCGTCAAGCGTGCACGCACTGCCAAAGAACGCGTGAAGGTAACGAACGCGTGCCGGCCATCCAAAGGAGACGCCCATACTGGTCTCATAATGTTTGGCACACCATGCCAAGTTCTGCTTTACTTGGTTTAGAGCACGCAATAGTGCGCACACCACACCGGCAGCTTCTTCCATTCTTTATTATAGTGATTAGTGTCGAACGCCAGATTTCTCCCTCCAAGGTGCAGGTATGCCGCAACAGCACATTAAAGGGGCCATGAAACGATTTTTCTACTTTTGCTAAAGATAGCTATCTCGGAATCACTCCCTAGCGTTAATAACCGAATAAACTTGCCTTAGTTTTTCTTTCTAAGATGTGACAGCCGTAAAATAAATTCGAGAAATATGACCATCTACAGCTACTAAAGAAGCTACGCTTCAGAGTAACGACACTTACCCATTTTGAGGCTTAAAATTATAGTTGCCAGTGATCTGAAGCTTTATCTGAAATCACAGGAAACGCTTCTCCGTCCTCCACAAATGTTTAAACAGTTCGCGACAAAGCAAAGCAATATTACATCGGCTTCCTAACACCGGATCTAATGCTGAGGAAGTCGCACTTTTGAATCACGACGATCGACAATTGCGTCTGCAATGCACAAGCACCAATATTGCGCCGCCCCTCCCCCCCCCCCCAGCAATATCGGGGAACAGAGTGACGATACTCAAAGCGCAGCTCATTTTCTCTATATGAACATTGTTCATCCCCTGAACTCGGAACCAGAACGAGCGGCAACGTGGCCTGGTGCATATATCCTACGCCACAACGTTAATCATAGCCGCGCGCTGGGGTCGGCAAAGTAGAAAACGCCTGCTGAGCTCCAGGCATCGTTAGTAGTTCGGCTCGTCTCATCCCCTCAGTGGTTGGATACGAGGCACTACCCGAGTGTCCACCGAGGCATTGATTGTTAAGAGCCAAACTAGTTTTCGTGTCCAATCCATGAGCCGCGTTCCACTGTCATTAGGCGGGCGGTTTCGATCCTACAATTACGTCATCAAGCTTTGCGAAGGCAAGACTGAAAGAAGTAGTCACCTTTTATCCTTGCGATTTCACCGCTACCAAGAATCTTCTGAATCAGTGGCGGTCCCTGTGAGTTTACTAATTGGGCCAGACTAGGACAAGTACGCCTCTGTAAAATCATGAACATTCCAACCCAATATCGTTTCGTGACCCCTTTAACTACACTTACTTTTGACCGCCGCCTTGAACGGAACGGCGCAACTCGTACCAACAGTGTCACGCACTGTTAATTCCCCTAACGCGCTGGTTTGATTTCAAGCGGAAAAAAAGAGTTGCTCGTTCTGTCTCAACATCCGGACGACATTTCTGAGCCGTGCACCACGGACGTGAGCTGTGTTGCGTTCGCCAACCCGAACGTTCGGGACATCCGTGCCAGTTATCGCAAACCAGACGACGCGGTATACGAGGGAAACACAACAGGTATATAAGAGCATCTCGCTTACACTTTCGCGACAGGATACCCATACAACTTCCCCCCTTTTTTATCTTCGTATACAGGCGTGACCGGCGAGAATATGTCGACATTTGTAGTGTTGATCGCCGCGGGGCTCGTCTTGAGCGCTGCTGCATCGAGTTTGCGGAGATCGACCTGTCCGGCGGGGCTCTGTCCTGCCGCCGGTGGGCCGTCTTGCGTCTTCCTCGTTTTGGGGGACGGCACGAATTGCTACTGCTGCGGCGACGACGGTCAGTATGATTGACCGCCTACCTTCGTTTATTACGGTTCGGGCAAGTCTGCTACGCTCAAATACGGAAGCTTTTAGGACTGTTACTACGCTAAAATTCTTGTTTGTTGGGAAATCTCTTATAATCGTGATAATCTTTGTTTAAAAAAAAAGTGGGGTAAGTCTTCAGCAATCCTGTGTTCTGAACGGCGTCAAGGCATGACTTATAGGGCTGAACGAAGCGCGCCTGTTTTTTGTTCTTTTTTTGTTTTTCTTTTTTCATCAGAGTGAGCAATTTTACAGATCCACAATTACAGATACGAAGATACGTCTTACTTGAAAACTCCCGAAGCTATAGTTTTCTGACTGCTTAAGAAACACAGGTTATGGTTGGTTTGTTATTTTTAAGCACCCTTCGTAGATTGGTTCTTGCGTGTTCTTAATGCAGAAAGCCGCAGTATCATCAGCCGTGGAGTGATAAAAAAGTCGCCCGGGCATTGAAAGTTTTCACAAAGTTGTCTCTCCGTGGTGAATTTATTATCCTCGAATTTTATAAATGTGAATTTTAAGAAAACAATTTAGGCACCCCTAAATTTCTTTCTTCTATGCACTGTGAGGAAAACGGCAAAGGCCGTTCTATGGCTGATGCTTCTACTCACAGACAACCAATACAAATAACAAACCACGCACGCTCGTATACCAGCTGGATTTGCTTGCGGGTGTTTGCGTCAAAGATTTCTTTTATGTTTCATTGCTTTATGTTTTGCCATCTGGGAGTAGCAGCGTCAACAGGACAGTTTTTACCTTTCACCTCCCTGTACATATATTTAAAAAAAAAAGAAATCTGGATTGTTAGGTTTAATTTTGTTTCCTAAAATCCACACTAATAAAGTTTGACTATGATAAAGGCACCACCCAAAGGCGCCTTTGTGAAAACGCTTCATTGCACTCCGTTCATTGGTTACGGCGCTCGTAAACGTCTTGTAGATAGAATGGTTTCATTGGTCCAGCCTTTTGTAGTCGGAGTTGTGCCAAACGGCTCTCGGGTCTTTTTCAGGGCGGTCCGGCCGGGTTGAACGAGCAAGAGCTGCGGACCGACGGAGGAGGCCCTGCGGTCTTTACTGCCGGGATGGCACCACGCTCGACTCGAGGAGGTGCCGATGCGTGCCCAGGCGCGGCTGAGTCGCTCCGCAAAAAGTGCTTATAATTTTGTAGTTACGAATGACGAGTTTTTAAGTATCGTATCAAAGAACCGGCCCAATTTCGTTACCCACGTTTGGGAAAAATAACACATAAAAAAAAAGAAATGGCGCATCCCTTGGCGTTTTTGTTGTTTTGCTCTTGTATTGCGCACGTGCCGGATAGTATTCAAATTCGTGTACATGGGATAACTTTCTTTGGAAACAATTGGGGTTGTATATCGATTCATCGATGAAACTGTCATATACGCAGAATAGACCCTTTCCAAATTGTCCATCGAGCAACAATGGCGGCCGCCGTTGCTCGGAAGACTGGTGGAAATTATCTAGGGAGAATTGAATGGCGTACAACTAGGCTAGGTGGCGCAAGCTGCCACCCGATATAAAGGGTGCAGCCGTTAGCAGCTATCCATCCATCCATAGGACACGAAGCGCGTGATTGAATCCGAGTCCTCGCCGAACGCTGACCCGGCGCTCGTGTCTAATACGGGCTCAGAGAATCCAGCAATGGCGGGCAAGAGTTGGCACGGACCTCTGAAAAGGGTGTATTGCGTTTTACGAGGAACGCAGCGGATCCTCACTCAAGTATCAGCCTTCCAGGTATGCATGCGACGCCGTGTCTATAGCGCGTCGCCACGCCCTCCTTTTGTAGACTTTTCTTTTATTAAGGCGAAAGCCTTATATGTCTCATTGTTCAGTTCTTGAGCGAAAGCACGTCGGCGACACGAAAGGTACAAAAACCGACGACACCAAAGGCTCCAAAACGTCTACCTGACATCTGCGAATTTTAATATTCCTCCAAAAATACTTTTCGCTCTTGTCCCTCGGCTGGCGTCGAACCAGCGACTTTTCGTTCAGTAGTCCGCCACATCCCTAAATCATGTGTCTGTTTTTAATGCATCGGCGCTTGGACTTTCAGCCTACAAGTCGTCTTAGGGATAACGTAGGAGACCACTGTGATTTTGTTTTCTCTCTCTTGCTGGCTTTGGAGTTTTCGCAGCTGGGGAAGTGGCGCGGAAGGCGGAGCTGATAGCTTGTATAGTTAAAGACCAAAGGAGTGGACTATTTTCGCGTTTCACTCCATGTGCGAGAGCAGCCGACGATATATGCGGTCTGATGCATTGGCCGAACATGCAGCGGTGAAGAGTGCATCGTAATGGCGCTCGTAGTCTCTGTGCGCTTGAGATCCCCGGCTAAACCCTTCGTGCACGCACAGTGAACGCCCGATATATGTACTTTTTTTTCTGTGTGCGATAGATTTAGTTAAAGTCCCTTTATACTTATTTGACAAGTAACGACAACCAATACAAATGACGAACCACATTTCGCTGGAACAAAAATGATGGCATCCAGTTCAAACCTCTGCTGTGCGCCGCCATTTTCTTCCTAAAACCTGCACAGTCCCGCAGTCGGCCCTTCAAAGAATGTCGATACTTGTAGGAAGCCACAGTTATTGGAATGGACCTGAAAAGAATCAGTGCGGGCGTTTACTTATAAAAAGAAAATTATTTGTAGGTATCTATCACTCAGGTTTGCTTGAGAGTAAAGGAGGCTTCGTGTCGCCTAGCTGGTGGACGACGGCGACAGAGGCTTGAGTTCATGATGTCTATTCTGAAAAGAGGAATATTGCGTATAAATTATTATTTAGTGTATAATGACTTTCCTATGATATGTGGTGAAGAATTTACTTGTATTCAACTATCCTTAGATTTTCTTTCTGTTTTTTTTACTTAGGAGGGTTGGAGGAGGAAATAGTGGTATATTAATATTAACGGAGATATGTATTCTCTTAAGTGCTTTAATTTCCTGTTAAGTATTTATGTCATTATTTAAGTTTATACTTGTATACTTTATACGTTTATACTGAGAGAGTTTGACTTTAAGGAGATTTTTGACAGCCTGGCAACGACAGCAGCGTACTCTGACAACCTGGGGATGGCTACTTCCGTCCGCTATTTTGTGGCTTTGACTCACAGGAACTTATGCGAATTCTCAGAAATAAACAAGACAAAGAAGTAACGCCATTTTGTTTTATCGCGAAATCCGCATGTTCTTGCGGACAAGCTCCGCCATTGGCCAAACTCTCTCAGTATAAACGGCTCTGTTAGGCATCGCAGACCCAACCTTGCACTGCTGTCCTGCGACGATCTTCAAGATGACAGAGGAACTATAGTGAGCCGCCCGTAGACCATTCCAAAAATCACCTTGTCCGCGCTGCCATCTTTGTCTGCTGGACTGTGGAACGCTTTCCGAGCGTGTGCCGTAGCTCTGTTGTGCGGCATATCAGACGCTGAGCACGCGTCCGCAGCTCAGTGACTCTGGCACTTTTCGCCAGAGTGACCAGCGCTGGATAGGTCTACAGGCCGTGAAAGTTGCGAATAGCAAACGCACAAAGACGACGAGCTCCTTAACGATACACGTTTGGTGCTGTTATATTGGGTATGTCGGATCGTAGCCTGGTCTGCGGTCCGACTTCACAAAGAGCAACTCAATTCACTTACGTCACGCCATTGCGGTGGTGCTGCTGTTGGTACTGCGCATGCTCATGCATACGCTTCACTCCTCCCGAATTTGAATTGTGCGCACGCGCAGTGCTCACACCTGGTGTTTGCAAAGCGGGCTTCTTCCTAAACACTGCGTTGGTATATGAAACAGAGTATAAACAAATGGGCCGATCTCAATAAGCGTTCGGCGCATGCGTGACGCCGCCATAACTTTTGTTCGCAGGGAGCAGACGTAACTATTCTCCTTTTTATTATTTATTATTATTAGTTTTTTGCCTTCCGAGTGTGTTGCAATAGAACGTTACGCAACTGACGAACGAAGTGCTTATAGAAGTTAGAAATCAAGCTCAACGCTGTGATTTGTTGAGGAGAACACTTCTTTTCGCTCGTGTTCAGCCTTACATATATCTTTCTTCCGCGATGATTCTTTGATGTAAATACAGGCAAGTGCACATAGAACAAATCAAATCATAGACAAACGTATATAAATATACATTTTCGGTATTGTTTTCGCGGCGAAGGTTTGATTTAAATTATCATTGTAAAAAAACTGTTATGATTTAAACCACAATTTACATCATGATTTAAATCATGTTTATTTTTAGTCTCCACCCTGCCAGGTAATTGTGTTCTCGTGTATTAGTCAGGGCGATGCACATTCGTGTCTCGTTTATATACTTTTATAATATCTTAAAATTTTGAAGAACGTACAGTTGCTTCGCTTTGCTTGGAAGTCTATACGTCACGAGTCCGAACATGGTTTTTGGTTCACGCTTACCTGAAGTCACACCTTTACTCTGCCAGTGATGCGGGAGGTGTACCACTCCAGGACGCTGCCATGATTCGAGTGGGCCTTCTGCAGTGCCCAGACGTCCATCCGTGTCTATCGCGACGCAAGGTATAACCTATATG
The DNA here is from genome assembly GCA_037355805.1 of Ixodes ricinus. NCBI lineage: Eukaryota > Metazoa > Arthropoda > Arachnida > Ixodida > Ixodidae > Ixodes > Ixodes ricinus. Next base: position 93,996 of record JAZHYW010011912.1, read on the forward strand.
CAATAGCATGGATGAATCGAAGATCCAGCCATTCATCGCAAAGAATCTTTTTTTTCCTTTGTACGCACCTAGTCCGATGTCCATCATGCTATGAGAGGCGTGTCGCCAAAGTACCACAGGACTGTTTGTTAATAAAGGAGAAGTTTTATTCAGGGCACTTTTCCGGTCTTTATTTCAAACAAGCGCGTCTCGGTCGCGCTGCAACGTAGAACAAATAGCGCCCGCAAGTTTGCCAAAGGGAGCGAATGCTGAAAATCGCGGTATCAGTTCTACTTCGGTTATAGTATCGGAAGAGTATACAACAGTAGAAGGTGGGAACGAGTAACTGTAATGACAGTAAGAAAAGCTGTATAGGAAATACCATAGTGACTTCTACTCGGAAGTAGCTGGCTGATGGAGGATGTTCGCTATCAAACGGGTTCTTAGGCATCACTCGTTTTAAGGCAGGCATCTGGGAGAGTGAGCAACGATTTATGATGGTGCGTCGTAACAACCTTTTTTTGTGTTTTTTTCTTACAGCGTACTAGAGTTGTGGGGAAGTTGGCCGATCAAACAAGTTCCTGCTCAGTTGCTTCACCGCAAAGCATCAGTGTGGCGAGCCTTCCTACCTTAGTACGAGGGCTTCAGACGTTCGTGTGGTTATTAGGTTACATGAAATCCTTTAGCAGCATATACTATCAAAGTAACATTTGCGATGTATGGCACTCATGATATCCCCTGTTTTCAACGCTTCGTCGCTTCTGACAGGTCAGCACCCACTTTTTCACTCTAGCATGATGTGTGACTACATCTCAGTTCAGTAACAGTATGGTGCCTGGAGTGCGTCTTCGACTGATGTGTTTAGCGTCCTATGCCGCCCATATATCAAAAGTTATCCCGAAGTGGCAACAAATGATGTCACAGAAGCCGAAGTGTCATGCTGTTGCATGTCGCGATCACTGGCGGTTGGGCGCAGAAATGCTAACGAGAAGCTGCCAGTAGCACAAGCGAACGCGAGTGTCGCTTCCGTCACGGCGTCCCAACTTCTGACTGCCGAAGCTTCATTGGACTGCCACACTGGAGGGCGACCTGCAGAAGAACAGGCGTCTGCCACATACACCACAACTGTTGGGACGCCGCCAGGATCGCGACCGGCGACAGCATGACACTTGCATGACGTCATAAGGCGGAAATCGAGGGACCATTTTTTGGGACGCGGTAAGCACACCAGTCAGAAGGCGTTCCAGGCACCAGAGTAATAATGTCCTTTGGGTCGCTAACAAATGACAGGGCGTGGATTGATCTTCCCACGCTTCTGCTTCGGGATTGGTCCTTCGTCATTTTTGTCGGTCAATGCCGTATTCTGATTGGCTGTGGAGCAAACTTGAGATGTTCAAGAGTCGCCACGCTCCGCGTTTCTTGAGCTGTCAGCGACCATTGTAGGATAAGTTGCTGTTCTAACGCCTCGAAAACGCGTTTTACTCGCACCACATCTCTAGAGTTGTGTTATTTCGTAATACTGAGCTACGGGTGGTGGGGTAACCTCGTTAAGCCGGAACACCCTGTCCAATCGAATAACAATAGAAACGTGACGTGGTCCTTCAGGCCATGACTTGCAAATGTGCCGGCCTTTTTTTCTTTTTTCTCAATAGCACTTATGATAACAGCATTGTTGACCCTGTGGGAAAACCGCGCCCCGCCTCTTGTGAACCAACACATTTACCGCAGCGCTTTCGCGCAGTTAATATAACGAGGCGCAGCCTGTCGCAACAGGGAAGGTACACAAAGAGCGCGTGGCCAATCGCTACGAGTGGTACTTATCGTCGAAACTTTACATTCCTTTTCGGCCGCTATGAAGTCGACCTTCAGCACCGCACAAAACTCAGTTCCATCCCGTCACGGCGCTGAGCAAGTTCGGGTCCGTGTCTCAACGTCGGCAACCCGGACACGAAGACGTTCTGGGAACGTTCCGTTGTTGTGGTTCCGTGTTGAGGTGGCTGAAGAAGAAGGCCGTTCACTTTTTGCACCAGACTCCCAGAACGCGGACGCAGAGCGCGAGACAGATGACCTCGGCCACCAGGAGCGCGATGACGCCGTAGCACACGAGTAGATGGGCCACCGCGAACGTGTACACTGTCTTGTCGCAGTAGTTGTTGGGTTCGTGGAGCAGGGGCTGGAACCGGGGCTTGTAGATCCGGAGGACCCAGTAGTTGCCCATGCCAAACCAGACGAGCAGGAAGATGGTGAGCGCGTACTCGGTGATCTTGGTGGACGTTGACGACCAGACCTCGTCCATGTCTCCGTCGGCAAGGCCATCGTCAAGACGCTCGTACCTTAGCCGCCGCATCTGGTGGTAGAGCAGCGTCCCGACCTTGATGAGTCCGAAGGCACCCCCGATGAGGAGGTACAGGGGGATGTTGGGCTCTTTGGGACACTCTTGGAGGTACTGGATTCCTGTAAGAGTTTTTGATTGGTTGGGTGAGATTACGAACGCGCGTTTTAGAGTAAGGACAATGGGGCTTCTGAATGCAGAATTATATTGAATGTAGTTAAAGTTTCTTGATGCGGTTCGAGGTATTTTTTGCTACAAGAGCAGTTGAAAAAACAAAATGCTACACTTCTGCTTCAGCACAGACCATACGGTGGGCCAGTCTCCGCGATGTGCGGAGCGCGTTCAGCAAATGACAAAGTTTAAAGGAGCTGTGCAACGATATTCAGTTGGAATGTTTTTCACTTTACACGAGCTTACTGGCACTGGTGGGACTCAAGGATACTCGCACGCAACGCCACTGGCCAAGAAACTCCTTTGTTGCGGTGTAATTTCAAGGACAAAAGCGATCACTTTCATTCAATCTCTCTTTTGCAAAATTTGATGACGTAACGTGGGGATCGCAGTACACCCAAGTGACGATATTTGAATGCGGTTCATAGATTGGACCCGAGCATTGCGTGGGCGCTCGATTTGGGCTCGTGATAATTACTAGCTCGAGAAGCATTCGGGTAGTGGCCCGTGTCCAATCGCTTCAACGACGACAATAGCCGAGCCATAACAATGCCTGGAACTCAACGCGTGTCCTGTGCTTTGCCAACCCCAGCGCGTGGCTATGATCAACATTGGCGGCATATAATCCATTCCAGGTCACGTGGCCGCTTGTTCTGGTTGCGAGTTGAGGGGGTGAACGCTGCTCGTTTTTCTTTAGTTTTTTTCTGGGACTTCTATTGCGTGGGGTGAAAAACGAACGCGTGTTTCATAGGTCATTAACGTCAGGGATCCGTTCTAAGCGATTTTTGCGCAAAGTACAAAAATTGTTGCATCGCCCCTTTAAATGTTGGGCTATAAATCGCTATTTACGCAAAAGAGTGACCAGGGAATTTTGATTTCTTGTTGTCCCTGTGCAGATAAAGGTTTTCTAAACAACAAAACAAATTCGACATCCATGTTAGACGGCATAGTGTCTGTCTGCCTTTGAGATATGGCGACGCTGGTCTATGCTATTGGTAAGAAGGTTAGTCAGTGCAATATGACTGCTAACTTTTTCTTTTTTAAAGCGGTTGCTTTACGGGCAACACTTTGCAGAGATTTTGAACCCGTGGGCTGTCGCCGCTGCTTTGAAAAACCCTCCTCTCCGCTCTTGGCGCGAGGCCAGGGAAGTCGGGTTTTCTCGTCGGCCGCGCAGCGCAGAAAAAGAAGAGAGGCGAGCCACGGCATCCCTCCAGTCCCGACGCGACGAAGGGAGAATCTTCGTGTCGTCGGCTTCAAGCACTTGTTTTCAAACACTACTACCCTTATGCGAAATCCCATTTTGGCAGTATCCAGTTGCTACGCGTAATGTTGGGTGGTTTTAGAAACTTCCGCCGCGCTTACCTACTTCACGAATCACCGAGTACTGGCAGCAGTCGTCAGTGGCATCCACGACGCCAACCACGACGGCTATGAAAATTAACCACGTCGCACCTCCGTCCTCAGGTACGTGACGGCACGATTCCACCCGCATCGCGCGATCGTGCTACACCTCTCACGTTCGTTTTTTCGCACATTGAGGGCGAAAAATGCGACTTTTTATTAGCGTGCATCGCGCAACAGTGATACACTATCGCACGCCGATAGGATACTCATGCAGATAAAAACGGGCAAGGGTGAAGACCGAACCCAAGATCGCTGGGTTCCGCAGGGCGAGCTGTTGTTCCACTTGACTTGAGCTGCGGTGAGGTTGACATACTCGCGGTCAACGGTTCCCCCAAAGGCTTTCCAAGGTGGTCGTTTGCTTCTTGTCATCAATAAACTCGACCACCCCTATTGACGACTTTCATCGCGCGCATCCGAAACTAATTTTTTAGCTTCGCGCTTAGACCGTCAGGAGCTGTAAATATTGGATCCGCGTGCGCAAGCTGACGGGACAACTTGCCGCGATAGCTTTGGACAGTGCTTACTAGGTACCGCCGATTTCGCAAGAAATCGTAAAATTAATCGCAATGAAGCTTTGGCAGCGGAATTCGCGAGAGAACATGACGCGTACGCTGTACGCGTCAGTTTCTCCCGCAAATCCCGCTGCCAAGATTTCATCTGAACGTACGATGCAACCTAAATGGAGCGCAAGTTCATCTGCTTCTTTGTAAAGGTTGTGATGACGTCAGAACGCCAGGCTCTGATTGGCTCTGATTCAAGGATAGTGGGTAGACTGCAAGGCAGCTAGCTTTGAGGTCTACCCACTATCCTTCAATGAGAGCCAATCAGAGCTCGGTGTCCTGACCACAACCCATGCAAAAGAAGCAGACGAACTCGCTCTCCGCATTACGACCGAGTTCTTGAGGAACGACATATGCCTTCTCGTTAAAGGTATACTGAACCGAAATTTCGAGCTAACAAAACAAGGCTGGACGGATAGGCGGGACGCTGCAAAACCCCAAAAACAGGACTCAAACAGCGATAACTTTAACGGATCACCGTATTTTTGGAAAATAAGTGCGCGGTTGAACGCGGCCCACGAGGCCGACGAGACAAGTCACGTCACGATTCTCGTTCCCTCTCCTCCTCGCTTCGTCCCGTCGAGCTGGTGAACCGAGGAGAGGAGGAGAGAAGCGAGGCCGCTTCCCCTCATTCTCAAATTCTCCCGGAGGACAATGACGTCAAAGACCTCACTTGATCGCGGCCTTCTTTTCCAAAAGTACGGCAATCCGTTTCAGACATCGGTGTATGAGTGATGTTTGGCAGTTCGTAGTGTCCCGTTCAACGCTTCTGCGGCCTCACTTTGCGAAATCTAAATTTCGGTTCAGCATCCCTTTAAAGAACACTGCTTACTGTAGTAACCACACATAGTTGTTATATTTACTTTTTCTTCTCCTGAGCTATCGATGGTCTATTCAGTAGATGAGGCCGTCATGCAACCGTCCAATAAAGCTTAGTTGGATCCTCAATTTTTAATTATATGAATTAAAAGAAATACTAGGAACTCTGAGATGTAACCATGGTAGCGGCGTTCTATTAGCCCTGTTCGCGTGCTTGGGTGTCCGACGACCACACTGAAAGACAGCTTTCGTGTTCAATCGTTGAACGGCAGGTCGAAAGTAGCCTTTTTTGGCGACCGACCGTGCTGACTGGCCGCCGACCGCACAGGCTATACTCTGTTTCACCTTGTGTTGTACCGCAGGAAGGCTACAAGCGCGAGCTCCTTGCTCTAGGACACATCTCGGCGGCACAAGCTCTCGTGCACCAAGGGCAGCTGCCAACGCTATGAGCTCGCGCTTCTAGCCTTCGCTGCGGTACAACATATGGTGAAACGGAGTATAGCTGGAGCCACCTGATTCATACGGTTCAGTCGTAATTCAGGGTGGTTCTCATTTGAACCCGTTCGCAATTCTACCTTCTCGTTTTAACCTTCTCATTTCAACCCTGCGCAAAACAACTTTCGCTTTTCTCCCTTTCTCACTTAAACCGTTCTCAAAACGAACTTTCGCGTTTTGACCATTCTCAAACCGAACTTTCGCGTTTTGACCATTCTCAAAACGACTTTTCTCATTTTAACCTTTTTCCTTTCACATTTTCTCAAAACATACTTTCTGGTTTTGACCATTCACAAAAAGACTTTTCTTCTCATTTTAAACTTTCTCCCATTTCAAACTTACTAAAAACATACTTTCTGTTTTTGACCATTCTCAAAACTACTTTTTTCATTTTAACCTTGTACATGATCAGGCTAGGGAAAAGCAATAGTTTCAGCATACACTCACAGGAAACAGAAATAAAGGAACAAATGACATTATAAAGTCCAGGCACCTGAAGCTTTATTACGCCTTGAAATGCTACTTGGAGAATGACATCTAGAGTGCATGCCAATCCACGGCATGGCGAACGACACATAGGTAAATATACAATGATCGTAGATCTGTACGATCACTCCGACACCGGTTGTAAATAATTCAATATCCTCACAGGGCATGCCAGATGAGCATAATTTGCATCCGATGATTCACGACTGAAATGAAGAAAAAAATGTGTGCCTGATAGGAAAGCCCTCAAGCCACGCATCACCGTGGCACCCGCACATTTAAAAAAAAAAGAAAAAAAATCGCCGCAGGACCAATTTGCCGACGGCAGGATCTTCCTTTTGCGACTTTCTAAGAAGGGCGAAGGCATTCTCTGGCCTTTGAATGGTCCGTGTTTTGTTGCTGCGGTCATCTTAGATAGTTTAACTAATTACGATCTTGTGGGAAAAAAGCTCCAGAATAAAGCTTTACCGAGCATGGGATCGCATTGAGGTGCGATGACTGATTCTGCGTCGAAAAACGTTTTGTACTATGCGTCTCGAGAAGAGCCGTTCAGCTATAGCCTAATGATTAGCCATACGATTTGAATGCCATAATGCTTTGCGAATCGCTTACTTGTAAGGTAACGGTATGGAAAACAGAATATTGCTGTGAACATATTTCGAATGCAATGTATCTGATGCAAAAGGGTTAAAATGATTCATTCGGGCGTGGGCAGAGGATCGTTTTCCGATCCCTGCTGGTGATGCTCTTGAGTATTGGCGGCGGCGCTTCTGTGAGCGACGAGGTGCACAGTAGGGCGAGAGACCTGCCGCGGCTGTTGCTTTGTGATGCTGCCAATGCGAACGGGAAGCGATCGCCAGTTAACCTTGGTGTGGAACCTGACATTAAGTGTTCACATCGGTGCACACTGGCACAGGTAGTCCACGAAAATGGATCGACGGACATGTTAGAATTGTAATAATATGTACAATGGCAACTCTGGTGGGATTTTTCTTTGTTTGTGTGCTTGTTTTGTTTTAGATATGGTTATTTTTTATCAAATAACAATTGCTATGGAGTCGCCGGCACTGTTATGAACAGTGCCAACATCTCAAATATTTTTATTCATTTATTTTTACACAGAAAATGAGACTGGTTGAAATTCCAAGAGCACTCTAAAAAGGTTGAAACGCCACTTACGTGTTTTGAGACGGAGTTTAATTAAACAATAAAGATTTAGGTACGCGGGCTCAACCAAGAAGGGCATAAATAGTAAGAAAAGGTTAAAGCGCAAAGAGCGTTAGGCGACTGGTTTGAAATACGGCGTTCAAATGAGAACGTGTTCAAATGAGAAAGGGTCAAAACGTGAAAGGTTAAAACGCGAAGGGCGTTTTGGGAATGAGTTCAAACGAGAAAGATTCAAATGAGAATGGGTTCAAATGAGACGGGTATAAATGAGAAAGGGTTGAAACGCGAAAGGTTAAAACGCGAAGGGCGTTTTGCGAATGGGTTCAGACGAGAAGGGTTCAAATCAGAATGGGTTGTTTCGAGATACACCCCGTATTCATGTGAGTACACGTAGCGGAGCGCGTTGGATAAACTATAACTCACACAGAAGAATAATAAATAAAAAAAAACTACATAGACACTTGAGATTGCTAACGCGTCGGAATGCGAAAGCATTCGTATACGTAACGTATTCCTCCAAGCTGCGCACCGCCTGAGCCCGGCCGGGTGACCTGTGCTGATGCTGCCCGGGCGGGCTCTGCGGCCGGCTTCTACCGTCGGCCACCGGTGGCCGGGCCGCTGCGCCATGACAGTGGGGTGGCGTTCCTTGAAACTATGCAGCGCGCGAGCCAATGGGACTCGAGCCATGGATCCATCAATTCGCTGCTACAGGCAAGCTTCGCTCCATCGGACAGGGGCATTTAGGTGCCGTTTGGCGCGGCTTCAAGAGCTGATAACGCCGGTTCGCTCCAGGGGACAGTTAACGCGTTCGCATTAAAACACGGAAAACCACGAAGAACTGTGAGCGTCTGTCCCTAGACAATTTCAGTGTTTTTATTCTTTCTGTGTGAACTACGCATTCATCTACTGATCCATGGCGCCTCTGTTCAATGTTATGGGGCTATGGCGGTTTCCAGCAGCCAGTTGTGCTACCTGTAACTTCGCGGTGATTTTGCGCTTACGATGGTACGAAAGTTTTTCTGCCCGTGCGATAACCTATTTAAAAATTATTGAACGCGTCACGGCACATACAGGTTGTTCGATTTTTAAATTGGAACAGACTTACTCAAAATATTGTAAAATGCGGAATATTGCGGTCCGTCCAGGTGAGTTATGTGGCCGGGGGCATAATATAGGTGGCTAATCTTCACGGTAAGTCGGATAATTAACTAAATTCTAAAACTTATATATTTAATGAGTGAAAAAAAAACATGGTCTTAATTAGAAACATGCTGAGTGTAATATAAAACCACTATATCAATCAATTCTAGAAAGATATGAAACGCGTGGAAAGCGCGAAGATGCTTTTCAAGTTCCCACTCGTGCAACTGGCAGAAAGCCGGCAAACCAAAAACGCTAATGAAAAAAAAAATACGATCCGCGTTTTTGGGTTGTTAACGTTGCACGGGTGGAAACTTTACCACAACCCCGCGCCTCCCACGTTCTTGCATTTTTTTTTAAATTTTAGCTTTATTGATTTATAGGTTTTAAATGACGCTCAGCAAGCTTCGAATCGAAACCATCTGTATTAAAAGTTAATAATCAAACGTTAGCGGCTTTTTCGACTTATCCTGAGGATTATCTCCCCTATAGTATGTCCCCCTGGCCGTATAACTCACCCGCACAGACCGCATTAGTGTATTGTTTCACAGCTTTTGTTCAATGCGTCTGTTCTCAATAAAGTCACTCATCCTGTATAACTCCCACGCATTTACAGATGTAGCTATGCCGAGAGCTGTACGTTGAGGGATGAATCACATACTTCTGTTTGCATTTGATCGACTGCTGTGCAGCCGTTTGCGACCGGTTAGGACAAGAAAACACCCTGACGCCATCTATCGGGTATCGTCGCAACTCCTCCGATCTGCGCATATTTTACAAATCATTGCTTCCCCTTATATTTTGAAATAATTCTGCCAATGTTAAAAGCGACGATTTTTAAGGATAGATTCAGCATCACAGATACTGCAAAATCTTCGGTTCAGCCGTGCGCAAATAGGACGCGTTCCAGTAAGCGATCGGTCAAACCTCGGACGCACAATGTGCGAGACAGCCTTTACGATCGAATTACGGCAAGATTGACCTTACGTCAAACGTATTCGAATGCGACGTTCGATGGACGTCGAGTGTCAGATGTGCACGACGATCGCGTGTCGGCCATACCATATAAATTGCGTTTACTCACCTATGATCATCATCAGGAGGGGAGAGCGGAGAACATTGCGATTAGCACCGTGACGACAACTGCAAAAGAAAAAGAAACAATGGTGGATTTTCAATAACAGGCTTGGAGGCAAGAACGTAAAAAGTGGGAGAAGAAAGAAAAAAAAAAACTTTAATCGGCAAAGGAAGAACTATCGAGTGTAATTGAACATGACACACACTTTGCACAAACCGAAGAAGTCACATGACAAGCAATACTAGTAGTAACTCCAAGAACCTCATGTATAAGTCTAGGGCTGGGCGTCGATTAAAAATTTTAACCCGATTAATCGCCATCCTTTAATCGTTAAGTCTAGGCTGGGCGTCGATTAAAAATTTTAACCCGATTAATCGCCATCCTTTAATCGATTAATTAATCGATTAATCGGTCTCGTTTATTTCTATGCATAATAACATTGTTTAAAAGTAAAATTACATATTCTTTATATTTTACTGGATATGTGTTAAGCGGCGAAATAATTTCAGTTTTGAATCAACTTCGATATACAGTTGAAAACAGTTCAAAAACGGTCACTCTCACGGATCATTACTTCAGCTCCATGAAGCAAAAATGTTCGTTGATATTCTCCGGGTAGGAAGACCTCCTTTGACTGCTCGCAGTCAGTCTCTGCTGCGCTAAACGGACACTCGCGCGGCGTTGAAGTCGCTGGGGCACGTGTGACCTTCTGCACTTGTCTGGAGTAACAAATCTCGCTCTTAGAGTTTATTTTAAGCTAATATTTCACCTAAAAAATATTAAAGTTTTCACTTTCTATACGTGTGCTCGTCTATGTACGCATGGGGAAAGCGTTTAATTTGTATTTTATTTTGGTTCGTCAAAATTTTACCGATTAACCGGTTAAAAATATTAATTGCGATTAAAGCATTAATCGATTAATCGGTAGGTTAATCGATAAATTGCCCAGCTCTATATATAACTGGTTACAATGTCTACGCTGTGTTCCATGCTTAAAGGGGAAGTACGACAATTGTTGTGTTTCCAGTAAATGCCGCTTAGAATTAATCCATCCCTTTCAAAACACGTGTTAGTTGTTCCTCTACACGCAACAGCACTCGAAGGAAAAATTGCCATCTATAATCTCCTGATATGCCATCATATCTCATGTATAATACCATCTACAATACCATCTATATTACCATCTATCATATCTGCCATCTGTAATCATTGATAGGATGAGAACGAGGAACAAGTTTCAGTTGTCAATTTTCTGATACTCCCTAATAAAATTAAGGGGGATCGGTGGCCGAGTGGGCTAGCGCACACTAGCTCGGGGCACGTGGAGCGAAAGCTCGCGCTGCAGAACCCAGAGATCCTGGGCTCAATCCCCACCCCTGCCCGTTTCGATCTGGATGAGCATCGTACCGGCGTGCGGTCGTGTATCACTACTGCGTGGTGCACGTTAAAGACCCCCAGACTAGCGGTTGTACTGCACTGGCCAGATTTTCATCTACAGCTGGGAGACTCGTCGCCCCTTGAGGCAGATCAAGCTCTAGGCTGTATAAACATACACACAACCCAATAATAGAATTTCGGATACTCTTTTCGGAGTAGAGACGTTTGTCGTGCGCATGGACGTACATACGTAGAATTCTCCATGCTCTTTTAGCAGAAGGCATATACTGGATGAATAAAGGATAAATGAACGGATGGGTGACTACGGCTGAACTCTTTGGATCGGGTCGGCTTGCGCCACGTGTGAGGGAATTGAAGGTACACGAAGGTCCTAGCATGGCCTATGAGATTTCTCGCGCGCTGGCTGCGCTCCTCAGGCCATTGCGTTCGCCGGAAGAGACTGTTACTGTGGGGCGCTTGGTGGCGCTTGCAACCAAACCAAACAATACAAAGAAATAGCCGCGAGTTATCATCATCACCATTATCGTCGGTCTACGGAACTTAGGAGCAGCGCGAAATGTGCTCCCCGCCTCTCGCCGCAACACACAGACCTTTGGCCAGGAAGAAGTTATCGAAATTTGAAGGTTCATCTTTTCAAAGCGTGAAAGATGTAGAACAAATGTCCGTGCACGTAAGTGACGTTCAGAAAGCAATTCTCATGCATGACGACAAAAATATATATCAATGCTTGTTCCGCCGGCCCAAACAACATCTGCAGGGGACAGATATAGATTCGCATTAGAAGAATGGATATTTGGGCGAGTGGGTGAGAATTCATCGTGTCATAGTCATGTAATGCTGCCATAGGATGAAGGGTTCGTTTTTGTGTGTCTTTCTAATAAAATTGTATTAGCTGATATTTCGTTAGTTCACCCATAAGCTCAGACTAGAAGCTCCGCCTTCAACGCGAGCTTCTGCCTTGTTAACACGAGTGTGAACGCGCAGGCACGCGCAACCAAAGCACTGCGGAAGCCAGCGAGCTCGCGCTGAAGGCGGAGTTTCTATTCACAGCTTAAAAGGGCCCTGCAATCATATTTAAGCGTCTACCTTTTTTGCTGTTTCCACGTCTCTTGGCGTTCGGGCGAGTCCAGCGGGCACGGAGAGAGTAACCAAATATCAGTGCGTCATATTTTAACCGGACGACGCGGAAACCTCCTCCACCGACGAGGGCGACCCGCGGTACCGAAAGCGCGCAAAATGTGACGTTTTTGGTCCTGGGCCTACTACTGGTCAGAGCCGCTAAAAGCTTTTTTTTTTTAGGCGAGATACAAAATATAAGTGTCGCGAATCCGTTTCAATTATGTATGAAAGTAGTTTTTGTTCAGTATTTAGATCAGAAAAGAAACGAATGCAGTTTATAAAGTACGGAAACAAGCAATTACCCGTCGACATACCTGCCACCAAGCGGCGGAAAAAGCGGCGCATATTAGAAAGGGCTAGTGGGATGAGGCGCCGATGAACGGCGAGCGTAGAAAGGTCCCGAAGCGTAGAAAGGCCATTTGGCGGTATAGCAGCGCGAAGTAGCTCCCGTTCTGTACTGATCTTTACCCCGTGTTTGCTGTCGTTGTGGCCAATGAGGTGTTATGCCGAAATAGTCTTTAATCGCGCAGCATATGCATTGCGAGCCGCCCTGGCCGCCCGCTTCGTACAGCCTATCCAACACACGCTTTAGTGGCGCCCTCTCGAGCCGTCGACACGGAATGCGGCAGCCGTGAGCGCTCGATGAGCTCACTATCCCTCCTCTATCTAGTTCATGGCCACTCAAGCCAGGACCTACGACGTCATGAAGAGGTTATTTTTTGCTTGTTTTTGTAATTCTAATTTACCTATAACTTTTAAAATAAAGCGAATTTATGGGAAAAGAAAAGTGTCCATTAAGTTACTACGTTCAGTGCCCTTAGGTTCGGTGCAAATTGAAAACCAGTTAAAAAGTTGTTGCAGGGCCCCGGGAGAACGGAGTATAGTCAGCACTCGCTCTGTATGTTTCTTCTGCGTATATGCCCTCTTGTTTTCGCGCTGTTTTCACGATCAATAAATTCATACCGGCGTGCGGTCGTGTACCACTGCTGCGTGGTGCACCTAAAAGGCCCAGGCTAGCTTTCGTACTGCACTGGCTAAATTGCTTATCTGCAGTGGGCAACAGTGTCGCCTATGTTCTGTGCAGACTAAAGTCCTGCTGTATAAAGAACTAACGACTAATTTGTTTGTTTTAGATTCGCACTAAATTTTGCATGATGAGGTAGTCATCCAGCGAAGCCGCGCAAAGACCAGAACCGCAAATAAAAATTACGAATCAACAGAGATCAACTTACCTGCCTCTATTCTGACAATGAGAACAATGAAAATGACAAGCTTCATGTCGCGGGCTCACACTTGACAATGTGCTTGGAGGCGATTCTGTTTCCGTTTTTGGTTTGGTTACAAGAGCCACATGCGGAGATCGAGAGAACTGGCTCGGCTCGTTTTTTTCTGCTGGGCAGCCGAGCGTTTGGACAGGCCGGAGCAGAGCGCGTAAAACATGTCGGAGACCATGGTCCTGGTTGACATGGGACCTATTTCAGACAAAGAACATGCGGATAACTATACTTCGTCAAACCTTAGCATGGACTAACTGCGAAGGCTGTGCAAGCACAAGTGGCTAGCCTTGAGTGCTCTAACTGGAGCACTCAGCTCGAAGCTGCTCGTGCAGCCGCGAAGGCTTCATCCAAAGCAAATAGCCCGCGCTTTTAGCATGCGCGGCTAACAATAGTCCATGCTAAGGTGAGAATAAGTATAAGCTCTGCCATTTTTCCTCAGTTTCCATCTTGTTGGTGACAATTACTGAAGGGGAGGCGCCGACGATCCCGCGTTAACTTTCATATGGGCTGTGTCTGCACCACAGTTTGATCTCCTCGCTTCCGGCCACTCCGAACTTTAAACTTAATAGCTGGGCCACTTCTTTAGCTGGACGTAATAATAGCGTGGATCTTTCTATAACATTGAGGAGGTGTCTGCTAAATGTTTCCGAACCATGTAATTTGCATTTCTTATAGAGGAATATCAGGGTAGACTCTATGTTCTTGAGCAGGCCCTGTCTGCTCCAATATTTCCGGGTATGTCATAGCTTAGTTATTGCCAGGATTTGGTCTGAAACAGGTTCCGTGTCCACCAAGGCCGGCGAGTGTCTTCACTTTCCTCGTAGGTGGCGCCAGCCGTGGCCCCACCCAAAGAGTTCAGCCATGGTCGTCCATCCGTTCATCTATCACCTATCCAACCCGGATATGCCTTCTTCTAAAGAAAGGATGAACAACTTTACATACGCCCACGCGCACGACAAACTTCTCTACTCTAATAAGGATATCCAAAATTTTATTGGGAAGTCGCAGAAAAGTTCTGGGTGATCGGTGGCCGAGTGGGCGAATGCTCCGCAGTTCGGAGAACGCGGAGCAGAAGCTCGCGTTCCAGAATCCAGGCATCCTACGATACATTCCCACCCCTGCCCGTATCGATCTGGATGAGCATGGTACCGGCGTGCGGTCGTGTATCACTACTACCTAGTGCACGTTAAAGACTCCAGGCTAGCGGTTGTACTGCGCTGGCTAAATTTATCATCTGCAGCTGATACACCAGACGCCCATTCGGCCTTACTAACTTCCCTGCGCCTAAAACTCGAACCCAACAGAATTACGTTTAAAAAAATCCACCCTGCCGACTTCAAGGCTATACGCTGGACGCAAAGAATTGCTCGTCTAGTCTTCGGCGACAGGTATCCCCGTATATCGTACCTCGTTGACAATGCGCAACGTTCGCTCTTTTTTTTTTGTTTTCTGTAGGCATACCATTCGTTATTTACGAGGCGTGACGCCGGACAGCAACGCTTCACCTCTGCTTTATTTATCCCGCGGAGAAGCTCGTCTCCGGGCGCCATATGTGCTGCTTACGCATAACGATTTTGCTCCGAGGGACAGGTGCCCTGCAGCAGCGCGAAGCGCAGTGCAAGTAAACCCAATAAATCACGCCCCGCCATGCACATTCGTCTCGATTACGGGCCACGACCAGCCACGCGAGAGCGTACCAGATCCAATACATTTAGATCCACGCGAGAGCGTACCAGATCCAATACATTTAGATCAGCGCTTGACGCTGAAACTGCCTCCCCCCCCTCTAACTGACGATCTTTCCGCAGTTCTTCCGTTCGTCGAATCCGCGGCACGTGGCGACATTATTTTTCCTCTGTTTTGCTGGACAAACTTGTTTTTGTTTTGTTTTTATAGTCTCGATCAGGTTAGAAGAAGAGAGGTTGTCTGAACATAGGCAGAAAAGGGGTCCGAAAATTTACTTGGGCTTCGTGCCCCTCCCGGCAGGGGGCACCGTCGGTTTAGGGCTTCCACGCAGGCGCGGTCGCAAGCCGCGTGACCTTGAAAACGTGTGCGCGATTGAGGACGGTTCCTCGAGCCCCTAGTCATGCTGCGCGTCTCGCGGCCTTTGCCAGGAATGAGAGCGAACCTCCAAGACACTTGTTGCATGGCGACAAGTGTCTCTCGTCTTCCACCGGGGTCTCGAGCAAACGTTACAGGCTAATGCTACAAAACACTTCGTTTCGCCATAATTCCGAGCGCAACCAACTGGTAGAAACGTACCAGTTAAGGACGACGAACGACGTGACCTTGAGTTTTTGGCACGGCTTTATTGGCCCCCTTCGACCCGTAGCCTTGGATGCGCTAGGACTTATGCTGGAACGAAGCATAGCTAATATCGAAACGGTGGCCTTTTTTTTTTTTTTTCTTAGGTGACTGTGTTGTTAACGTTGACTGAGTTTGGAAACCATAAATGTTAGAGAAAAATATTTTTTTTAGAGCGCAGCTTTTAGGCGCTTGTTTCCGGCTTGAGCGGCGTCGGCCTAACCGCGCTGAATTTAGCGGGAAAATTGAAGTCATGTGACCTCAAAACCAATTCAATTCCCCGCCAAATTTAGGGGGAAATTCAGTTTCAAATTCAGTTTCTCTGCTAGATTTAGCGAGAAAATTTACGTCACGTGACCTCAACACAAATTCAATTCCCCGCTAAATTTAGAGGGAATTGAATTGGTGTCGAGGTCATGTGACCTAAAATTCACACTAAATCTAGCGGAGAAACTGAATTCAGCGGGAAATTTAGCGGGGAAACTGAATTGGAGCAGGAAGGGAGAAGAGGGGATGGAGGCGGAGGAGGAGGAGGAGGAGGAGGAGGGAGGAGGGAGGAGGCATATCTACGTTTTCGTACCCTCCCTCGTCCTCCTCAAGAGATACGCTCTAATTTCGCATTACAGAGACTTGTAAACGTCTTTCGATTTTATAGCGCAGCTCTTAGGCGCCGTTTCCGGCTAGAGCGGCGTCGGCGTCGGCGTCGCCGTCGGCGTAACCGTATGGTCAGGTGACCCCCCGCAGGTCACTTGACCCACCAGGCCACGTAACCCCCGAGGTCACGTGACTTCAGGTCACGTGACCCCTGAAGTGACGTGACCCCCAGGTCACGTGACTCCCCCCCCGTGCCTTCCCCTCCTCCTCAAGAGCTGCGCTCTAATTCGGCGTTACAGGGAGTTGTAAACGGCTTTCAATTTTATATAAAAAAAGATTTTGTTTACATTTTTAATATTTTAGCGTTTACCGCAAGCGGATCTTACTACCCAGAAAAACCTGTTTGCTCTACACTCAAATCCTGAAGCTGCAATTAAAAAAATTGTGTACTAAAAAAAAAAAAAAACTTGTAAGTTTAGGGTTGTTTTTTAAATGGGTGTATTTGTTGTCCTTCGCAGAGCAGTGTAATAAAAGCGTTTCTATTGGTTAGTCGAACTACCTAACATAAAATCACAAAGTTTCTGTCACAACGTTTCTTTTTCAAGTCGGTAGTGAGTGCCTAGCACGGAGGTTCTCAAACTGTGGTCCGCGGACTGCCAAAAGTACTCAAAAACGTTTACGTAAATTCGCGACAAAAAAAACAAAAACATTTTATAGCATTATTATTTTTTTTTAAGCTGTTGCAAACGGTTTTTGACGCGGAATCATTGGGGTCTCGAACGGTCTCCAAGTGGGTCAGGAGGTCCAAAATGAACAAGACTTCCAGAACCACTGGTCTAGCACATGTTCCGAACCCGCCTTCATAACTCTGCAATGCGTTAAAAAAAAAATAGAACGATATTTTGATGGGTGAATGGCAGCGAGCAGACACAAAGAGCCGACGAAGGCCAAAACAAAGCCCAATGAAACATCCTCCTACGACCCTGTACGTGGCGTGCACCGTAGGGAAATGTGATTCGTAAGAGACTAAGAGTATATGCCGACTCCAGCGGCGTGCATGTGATCCCTTTTCCTCTGTTTCACGTTTCGGCCGCCAGTCCGCGCCAGTTGTCGCTGCGTACTTGGATGGGTGGTGGCTCCCCGTTTCTCTATTTCACGCGTTTTCCGCTGGGTGGCGGTGCCTACTCAGGAGTGGCTTAATGGCCGGGGAATGAAATAACAATAAAGACCGCGATGCTCTTTTTTATGTTAATAGTTTGGCTTCTATCACTGCAGCGGTAGGTAAGTGAATCTCGCGCAGAAAAGTGTACTGGAAAAAAAAAAAGGACGGACCGGGGGGGGGAGGGGGGGGGGGGGTATAAACGAAGTTAATCAATGATGCCGTTGAGTGCACCTCGAGGGCTAATAAGCTTACACCGTAACGTTCTTTACCACACGCGCGCACGCCCACACACACTCACCCACACATACACACGCGCGAAAGCATCAGACAAGTTCGAAAGCGATGACGGCAGAAAACTTGCGTGTCGCACATCACGGTTCAAAAAAAAGGGATTTAATTTTATATACAAACAATAGCTGTAAAATTGGTTTAAAAAAAACGAAAGAAAACATATCTTTGTAAGGATTAAAAAAAAAAGAAAGAAAAGAAGGACAGGATAGGCGAGCTTTTTTTACAGTTTAGTTTGAGGCCAACGTGGAACCCCGTCCCTTTCCCTGACAAGAGAACGTTAGCTTTTATAAGCACGACAGTCGAAGAAATTCCGGCTCGTTTTCAAAGAAATTAATCTAATGAACAGCTCGCCAAAGCGAGTATTCTTCCGACGTCCTACATGGGAAGGTACTCCGCGATAGAGTATGGGGTAACGTGCCTCTTTACGCGTTCTTGTTTTCCGTTATTTGTTTTCTTGTTAACATCTCGGGATGATATATATCACCCTATGACCTACTTCCAGTCCCCACGATAGTGAGAAAAAAACAAACAAACGAGTCCGTGTTTTTGCGCTACTTCCTGTCCCCACAACAACGGGAAAACAACAAAAACAACAACAACAACGAGTCCGTGTTTTTGCTGTGCTTAGCTGCAGAAAACACGTTGAAAGGAGAGTAGCACTGCTTGTCTTCTCGAATGTCTATACTACTCCGTTGATTAAACCGAGACAAACCATATAGGGGGTAACTTAGCATTAAATGTCTGTTCCATGCGGAGCGGCAAGTTCGTCTGCTTTTTGAACAGAAGTTGCGATGATGTCAGAGGACCCAGATCTTATTGGATGATTGAAAAAAAAATAGTGGGTAGACCTTAAGGCCCCTAGCCTTGAGGTCTACCCACTATCCTTTCAATCAAAGCCAATCAGAGCTCGGCGTCGTTCTGACGTCACCACCACTCCTGCACAGGAAGCAGACGACTTGCTGTCCGCATAAAGATGGAGTCGTCCGGCGTCTCTTTGGCACGATGAGAACGCGGTCATACTCAGCACGTCGCCGCTTGTGTTCAGTTATGTTCTCTTCAACCCGTTCGCTCCCAGTGTTGTCCGGAACGGCGTTCGAATGAACAGCGTTCCTGGAACGCGTTCCTTGTAGGAGAACAGAGGAAGGAACGCCGCCGTTCTATTATGCATCGATGAAACTGGAACGGGAACCCATTACGTTCTCGCGAAAATGGCAAGGGGAACGGCGTTTCTCTTTGCAATTTTACACAAATTTAATAGGCATTTAGACTTTTTTTTTATCAGCGGCTTCTGTCAAGTTTTGACTTCAATGGGTAGGAAAGTGTCCCGAAAGATAGTCGAAAACATAGAAATGGAACATATGTGATCGTGGCGATTCGACACGTAGTCTGATGCGGATATTTTCATTAGCTCGCTTTATTTTATGTGCTGAATATCCCGCGCAATATTTTATTACAATACGCGAATATAACATGAAGGAAACGACTTGTTCCAATCATACAAATGTAACGGAAACTCATAAAAACCACTGGAACTTATAACGGGAAATCGTTCCAAGATTGAGAAGGAATGGGAAACGAGCTTTCGTCCCTGTTTTTTTCTTTACGAGGCATTGTGAAGTAGATTGTGGTACTTCCAGTGAGCCTCTCGTTCCGCGACCCGCGCATGCGCACGTATACCTCACTCTCCCGCGCATGCGTACGCGTTTCCCTGTGACAACTTGATTGTTTCAAAGGGGGACTTAGAGGAATACCAACCCTTTGAGTGACACTCTAAATAATACTCGGGCGCGTTCCAGTGTGGTTTCACTTTCGGTTTCGCTCCTTGCCCCTCCCAACTGAGCTTTCGTTCTATTTTTACGTGTATCTGCATGAATGAGCAAGTGACGACCAAAGCAATGTTTTATCTTATAATGTGACTATTTGATGGCATGCAATTTTTGTTGGTTTGTTTTTGTTTTGGCGACGTATGTTTATCCTCTTTCGTTATAAAATGGCGAATATACGTCATTCAACCCCGCGCTTCATGGCGGACACTGAGATCTAAAAGTACTAATGAACTCGCTCTTCGACGAGTAAGGCCGCGCTACGGCATTAGACTGTACGGTCAATGTTCACAGTACTGATTGATAGGATCATAAAATACAATTGGTGAACAATATATCATATGGAACATTATATCAAGTACTGGAAACAAAAGAAAAAGATAAAGAGTTTGGAATTTTATTTTTAAGAACTTTTACACGTACGTCGCAATTCAAAATAATTATTTTATTAAGACCAACAAAACTCCTGTGAATAAAAGTAGAGATTTGAGACCATACTGAGAGGTACAATTAATTATATATATATATATATATATATATATATATATATATATATATATATATATATATATATATATATATATATATATATATATATATATATATATATATATATATATACACATACTGTACGGAAAGAACCATCGGTATTATTACATTCCCTCTTTCTATAATGCACTTCCAGAGTCCCTGACCTCTCTATCCACCCTCAGAGTACTGAAATGAGAACTGAAGAAATGGTACCAAACATCTGAATTATAGCTACCGTAGCTTGGCCGCGTTAGAATATTTTTTTTGTTGTTGCATGTCTTGTCAAGTGCAAAATTGCCTTTGCACATTTGGTTCTATGTACGAAGCCTATTTCTCATGCTCTATGGGGCGTTCTGTAACATTTGGAGTGCGTAGATCGATGTTGGCGATCAATTGTTATTCTTTCGCAATGTTCTTTTTTTTACTTTAATGAGAGCTGTTGGCGTACACGATGCCCACGACGTAAGAACACGAGAATGCAATGGGTGGGATTCAATAGGTTGATTTGGGCCAACGTTACAGGCGTGTAACTCACATTAGACTGGCTTCTTGAAGCAATGGTGAAACCTTAACACATTGAATTGCTCTTTTAGACGAGGTGACCTGGAGCGCTCCTGTAGTTTTTGTGGTGATGGTTTTGAAGTGGATGTATGAATGGATGAACAAACGAACTGCTGGCGATTTTGGGGAACTTCGAAAAAAATAAGTTCATGTTTGCTTCTAAAACGAAAAAAAAAATAGCTGCCAAAATGGGCGTCGTGGTATGCTGATCTTAAAGAGATACGCGTTCCAAATGGTCGAAAGAGTGTGAAACAGTCGCTTGCGAAAAAGCATTCTTGATTCCTGCTTAAAGGTGTTCCGTCATTTCCAGCTCCGTCTGTGTATGTGTGTGTGTGTCGCAAGCTTGTGTGTGTGCGCGCGTGCGTGTGTGTGCATGTGTGCATGTGTGTGCCTCTGTCCGTGCGCATGTGAATTATTTTTTCTTCAAATTGTATCGCAGGCCACGTATTACATTCATACGTGTAAAGGTGTTTATGGTTCTGTCGCTGCGTCTAAAAACATAACATATTCTGTAATATCACTGTGGCACCGAAAGAAAAAAGATAAATGCAATAAGATGTTGTTTTTTTCACTTTATTACCGTTACTTATTTGAGAGCGAATACAGTATAAAAGACACACACCAAATTTCCGAGCACACGGCCGAAACCTTTTCCGGTGTGCATCAAAATACGCGTAAATTCAAACCGTACAAACAAACAAACAAAACGTCAACAAAAACGCGTATCATATCGCCACGATTAATGACACCTTCCAGGTACCCGCTGGAACGTTCTATTTTACTTCCTGCCATTCCCACTTACTTTCCAGAGTTGGCTACCTCGCCGGGCTCCCCGAGACAAGTAACACCTCGCGCGGGTGGCACGCAGCCAAACCAAGTTTCGGTACCAAAAATAAATGAGGCGGAAATGAAATATGTTCGTTCGCCAGACCGACGGAAGTAGAGCAAGCCTCTATCGCTCTCGGTCGCGGAAGGTGCAGGGATTATTAATTTCCTGAAGGCTTAATTTCCGAGTGCAGTCACCGGTACACGCCAGGCCCGCCGCGGTAGAAACAGCGATACTAGGTTTTCACTTGCTTTTTGTCTTCCATTGCACATTTCCCCTCGTGACTGGATGTTGCCCTGAATGTCTTCTTTTTCTTAAACACGATAATCCAGAAGTCGTTTTGAATCTTGAGAACTTCTCAGAACCAAGGGTCCTTTTGAAGCATGAATAAACCGAAGTGTCGTCGTGCCGCTATAACTTTTCCTGATACCGACCCCGACGCGAATAGGAAGAAAAAGCAGAAATTGAAAATAACAATATTATGAAAAAACTACACACGAAAAACAAAAACACACGTTTTGACGAAAAAAAAACAGAAAAGGCAGTGTCTGGTTAAGCTCGCTTCTTTGTGGCGTTTGGCCGTTCAAGCGCGAAAATAACGCGAGCTTTCTCGAAACACTCACTACCCATCGGTGGCGCGAGCCGCCGCCCGATTGAAGAAGTTCAGCCGTATGCGTCCATTCATTTATTCATTCCGACCTCTGACAGAACGGAATCAGATTTTGGTCGAGTCGAAGTGCCTTTCGCAGTATCGCTCGCAAGAGAAAGCGTTTTATTACGGTTGGTTGGCGACGCTAAATAGACCCTTTTCAAAAGTCGTCGCGCCATTGCATGTTCCCCATGGATTGATCACGTACTCTGATTTTGTATTGGACACGAGGGTTGCGTCATCGTTCGGCGACGGACTCGGATCTAATCACACGCTTCGTGTACAAGCAATGGCGACCGCCCATGTTGCCTCAATAACTTTTGAAAAGGGAGGGGTCTATTGCATTCACAAAAATTCTTACAAGATGTACGAACCACGTCGAAAAAGTGAATTTCGTTTTGAGATGAGCAAGTATCGACAACATTGCTCGTTAAATACCGTTTTTTTTACTGAATTTTCCGTATCTTAAATGGTAACTCCGGTCAAAAGTGGAACCGAAGTAGATGACTATATCGATTTACGAAGACTAAATACGAGCACAGCCAAAATATTACGCTAATGTGAAACCGCGAGCCACTCTAAAACCGATATTATAAATTATACGTCCGGCTACTCGGCGGGCATTCAGCGGGTTGGCTGTTTGTCGAGGCGACCTTGCGCCACGACGTAACATTGGTACTCAAGTAGGCTTCTTAGTCGTACTGCCACTTTTGACGCCCTCTTTTTTCTTTTTTTTCTGCTGTGTTTTCAGCCATCTCAGCGGGCGATTTCTGCTTGTTATGTTATGTTTCAGCGGCCATAGTTTGTAAGTACTCTTCGCCAATCGCGGCACGAAGATTATTAACTACCTGCTCGCTGAAGAGCGTCGTGGTGTCGAAGGTGGCATTCCCCCGCGGCCATACTTTAGTTCCTTCCTGCTCAGCGCGAGCTCACAATTAGCTTCCACAACGTGCTTACAACACCACCGAGGTTGTAGTTCTCAGAAGATAAGTTGGGAGCTCGTTCTGAGCCTGCGTTCATTGTAGCAAACTCACTTTATTCGGCCGGTAACTTTATGAATGTGTATTAGTATTCGCTACAGATGTTCGATATCTACAAAGCAAAGCAGGAAAACAACCGCAGCATCTTATCTTGCCTGATCGGAACCGCTCTTGCGACTAGGCGAGTCGTACGTTTTGCGGTACCGCAATACAAACTTCGCGTCCGACGATGGCCATGCAGCTGATAAGCAAGGGTTGCCATCATGCTCGAGCAGCGGTAGTTTCGGTTTCCCCGTAGGCCCCAGAAACAAGACTTTGAGATAGGATATCCACAAACCTACAGGAAGCGTCTGAAAAAAAAAAAATGGACACCTCGTAATTTAAGGACACTTCCTTCACTAAAAACCGTCGTAACTCTAAAATCTAGCAAATGCACCGGCCGGAGTTACCCTTTAATCCAGGACTAGACGTAATCCTATTTCACGTTAAGGTTTTCGTAATATCGTGAAACAAGTTTTTTGATATCCCCATTACAAATGTCTGCCGCACGTGTCTCGAGCCATTATTTTTCGCCCCCTACCGCGAAGGCAATGTGCTTCACCAAACTGTGTTCCATCGACTTTGTGCAGTAATAATTCCGAAACTTCAGGTGCAGGTGTTGCGATACGAGGAGTTGTAAAACACAGGTTCCCCAGAAATACATTTTTTTTTATTATTGACTTCCTCTACCAACTTTTCTGCGACAAGACAAAGCCCACGGGTCTGCATTGCGTCATGAACGCGCTTTTGTCCTTCATGAAATATTCGGAATCGATTCCGTACCATTCGCTCGCTCATAACGTTTCATCTAAATATTTCGCAAAATCTATCCATAAATGCTGCACGCTTGAAGCGGTCCGACATTTATGACGTTAAAAGAACCTTATGACAGACCGAACTTCAGAGTCGTCTGGCCGTTCTATCGACTTCAACATAAATTATTCAAAACACACAAAGCAAAAAAAAAAAATCAGTTTTACAAATTATTTTAAGCGCGTTTCCAATAAGATAAGGGAGCACAACTGCGCACGCGCGACGCAGAAGTCAATACGGCGAGCGAGTGTCCTGAAATGCGTCCTCTGCGCATCTGAATCCAAAGCAGACGAAGTGCACACGGAGCAGACGAACATTCATGCTGTATATACATTCTTGCGGGACGCACGTGCGCGAACGAAATTGGTCCTTTCTGGACGCGCGCCTTACGAAGCTGGTACTATCATGTTGTTAGCTAATGCAGGGAAGATGTCAAAACCTGACCGCAGAATACATTATATGCGCGGATGGAGATCCTCGTCTTTGAGCCGCGTTCACACCGATAACACATCATACAAAAGACAGTCTGCAAACGCTAGACAGTTTTAGGAAACCGTCTCAGCACGTCCGGTACGGTACCGTATGGGCCGTCCGGTACGAACTGCGCATATAGGAGTCTTCTTTCGCAGCGCATGCGCAGCTCGACGTACCGGAGGGCCCACCGTACCGTATCGTATGTGCAAAAACGGTTCCCTAACACTCCCTACTGTCTGAGGCCTGTTTCTTTTTTGTGTGGCGGTCCTGCCACGTCGGTCATAGAAACAACTGTTCGCAGACATGTTCCAAGCGCACGTATATGTGCAAACATCCTTCGAACACGTTTGGCGCGCGTGTTCGCAGATATGCGCGTGCGTCTAGCCTCACTACTTCGGCGAACACCGCGCACCTTTCGATATGATGAACGAGCAGTGTGACCCCGGCTTTAAAGCACGCCCTTTCAAAAGCACGAATGTTAAAAAACAAAAACAAAAAAACACCCCTCGAAGCCTTAAATCGGAGCAAAAATATTTACATTCCCGAAGAGAGTTTTTTTTCTTTTTCTTAAAGGAAGCCTTAAAATTTTGGTACCGCTGAAAGGCAAACGAAGCATTATATGTAAGCGAGTTGTCTTTTTGTTATCTTTAGTTGGTTTCTCCAGTCTCAGGGTTTCGCAGCTTTTAAAGTTTACAGCTTTCCCTTCTGTTTACCGTTAATTTTACATCATTTTAAACGTGCTCAGAACGCGTTAATTGACATGTTTGTTTGTTTGTTTGTTTTTCTCGAAAAAGCGAGTAACACGACGCCATCATGTTCGCCTGACATCAAGGTAAACAAACCTTGTCCCGCTTCTGTTAATGTTTTTGTGTGTGTGTGTGTTTGTGTGTCTAGTTTCATCAAAGTTCAATCAGGCGCGATGAACAATTTCCCGCGACTTCACAACCAATCAACCAAGCAAAGACAAACAAAACAATAAAAAAAACTTATTTCAAACGGCTGCGCTTTTGGTGTCTACAGATGAAACCAAAATAAAAATAATCGAGGGACTTTTTTTTATAAATCCTTTTTTGTAGTTGTTGGTAGTCAGTTACTTCGCTTTTTTTTCTTTTCTTATGCTTTGGAGCAATACTGTGGTCCCATCCCAGCTTACTTCTTGCCCGAGGCATCAAGTTCGGGTATGGGTCCAACGGCCCAACCTGTCATCCCAAAATAACAAAAAACACGTTTTCCAAAAAAAAAAAATGCAGAGTTCAAAGCGTACATTGCGATTCCCTTGGACAACTAACGATGAGAAGTTGTTACGATCCCGAATGTTGTTTTCATATGGAAAAGGCCGACAAAAATGCTCCTAACATAAAAAAAAGCTGTTGCTGAATTTGTTTGCGAGCTTCCTTTGTCTTCCTTGAGGTGGTGCCGACTTTCTGTAATACAAAAAAAAAAAGAAGTATGCCTTTTCAAAAATTAAAGAGCAGAGTCAAGTGTTAGTCACGTCACATTAATCAACTAGGCACCTCGCGAACCTAAAAGAAACAACAAGAAAAACAGAATTACAGTCAAACGCCGCTACAACGAACGCTTCTACTACGAAATAGCCTGTACATCTGCTTTATTGGGGTCATTAAAGTACGCGACGGATATAACGAAGTGACGTGTATAACGAAGAATTATCGCGGTCCCACACGCTTCGTTATACAGGCGTTTGACTGTACCTCAATGTAAGCGTTGCGCGAAAAAAACAACAACAACAACGAACGAGAACTACAAACGCTTAACCGGATAAAGCTACGTAAATTGCAACGTAAGAAATAGTAGGAAATGTTTCATGAAAGAAGTGGCCACCCATGGAGTCGGACAATAAATGGAGATAAATTGCCTCTGCTCTCAACAAGGTCGCTATAACGGTAAAAAGGATCATAAAAAGTTGTTGTTTTTTTGCACGTCTGCGCTTAGTGTTTGTTGAACAAGGTTTTAAATGGAGAGAGGGGGGATTTTTATCACCAAAAAGCTACACCCATTCTTGTACTCGCCTCAAGAACCGCACTAAAAAGTCTGGCTTCTTGCGGAACATTAGTAATTTCACCTTTCACGTGTTGAATAAATAAATATGCAGAGATATAACACATAATAAAGCTAATCGGAACCGGATACTTACCGACCTTCCCTGAGAGTTTCCAGTTGTCTTATGCTATTTGCATATTTTTGTACCTTTAATAAGTGAAATGAGAGAGCCAACACTCATGGGAATGGGTCCTCTTTAGTCGCCTTTTACTCTATCCTCCTAGACTTTTAATAATAATAATTTCCTTTATTTTTCAACAAACACAATGTTGAGGGCGACGTGGAAAAAAGCTGTCTACAACCAACTTCACTGGTCCGGAACCCCCAAAAATGCAGCAGCAGTGGTGCACATTTTGAAATGCAAAAACGCATTTAACAGGAAAAAAAGAAGATAAACATGGGTGATTTTTTACATAAACAAATCACACTATAGACGTTTGCAAGCACGGTCTCTGGAAGCCGCCATCCTGCTGCTGATGTGGGTCAGAGATGGCAAAATTACTTTCAAGAAGTAAATAAATTACATTACAAACTACTTCTTTGAAAACTGCAAAAATTTAATTAAATTACACTACAAATTACCGCAGACTAAAGGTAATGACAGTACATTACAATTAGCTTCCAAAAGTAATTTAATTACTTTGAAATTAGTTTGACATTACTTTTGAATACCTTGAGGCAGTAGTTCGCGCTCATATTATTTACCGTATACACCAACACAGTGTTTACAAAACAAGTTCTCGCTTGCCTGCACAGCGCGTGTGCAGCAACCAGATCCGGGAGAAGCGAGGCGCTGCGCATGCGCAATGCGGACAGAAGCGCCGCCGCATTGATGTCACGTCAAAGAGCTGAGTTGGTATATATGTACTAAGATTCAGATCTTCCTGTTTACACCGCAACAACCTTATGTGCCTCAAACTGAACCATACTGAACAGTGGGTTTGCTGGCGCATGCGACATACGTGTTAAACATGATGAGTAGCTTCTTTAGATGTGACTCAGAAAGACAGTCGACTCACCGGTTTCGCTGTTTATTCGGTCGGGCAATGGCAGATCGTCCTCGCAAGGAGTCGTCACGTGAAACGTTTCCCTTCCGCTCCCCTTGGATGCAATCTAATTCTATTCTAACACCTTTCCGAGAAACACTCGACCCCAGGGGCATCAAACCGTTTTCGAGCTGAGTGACTGGGTTTGAGGCTACGCTCTCACCGGCGTCCCTGTTAACCCTAATCGAGTGGACTGTGATTTCGACAGGGCGCAGCCTGCGTAGATGCAGTTTCAAACACTGCTGGCGGCTAAATTTTCGTCTCTTTCCCGCTGTACTTTGTGTTTCATGGTGCATGTATTTTCCCGAGGTCATTGAGAAAGCATTGTACCACATTTGAAAAAAACAGAAAACAAGTAAAAACCTATAAACTATTTTTGTTGGGTACGCGCGCGACAGAACGAATGCGACTATAAAATGTATAGTTCTAGTTTTTTTTTTACGATAAGTTTTGACGGCGCCGCGCGATTCGCCGCATGTCAAACGACAAAGCGCTTAGCAGTCAAAAATACATTCACAACAGAAGAGAGCCGAAAGGCATGCATTTTTCACGCTCATAAATAACGTGTTTACCGATGGACAGGACACGGACATACAATTTAGCAAGTGTTAACATTCGAACAATATGTCGTACGTACCACACGATGCAGCGTTATCTGAAAATAATTTATTTGAGAAAGATCTCAAATAACACAGTCACAGTCGACGACAGTCACATCTTGACGATCGGACGGAATCCAAGATGACTTCGTTTTGGGGCACGTTTTGCGGAGAGCTTCCTTTATTCACAACAGCACCAAGGCAAAGGAACGAACGCGACTGACCCGTTTCCCACCCCAATCCGGACAACTATTTTTGGAGATGACTGAGGATTCTACGCGGATTATCTCTGGGAGGGGGAGAACAATGTTCTCAAAATCGCGTCGAGGGCCGTTTGACGTCCTTCACCTCCTTCGTTTCCTGTCAATGTCGAGCAGAAAAGCTTGAATGGCAGGCACTTACCAGCCTTATTTTTTCACAATGGAAGAAGACACAGAAAGGGTACGCAGCACGCATAAAAAATAAATTAAATGGAAACTTTCAAGAGGGACCAGAAAACGTCGAATGCAAAACCGCAAAAACGTAGGTAGAGAACCGCGCTGAGCGGGTCTTCACAGTTCAAGAGTGGCAGAAAATTTCTAGCTGAAAGAGGGCGCAAGAATCGCCCCAGCCGCATCAGCATCAGCAACATGGCGGCGGCTTAGGAGCGTTTTTTGGAAAGCTGTATACTTTGCGATAACTTTTCCTGGCAATGCAGTGGAGAGGAGGAGAGCCCGCGCACAGCTTTATTCAGCGCTCAAAATGGGAGAGGGAACGCGTGCCTGTACCCTCCACTGCATTGCCAAGAAAAGTTGTCGCCGAGTATAGTTGACCTATTCTCGGTCATTCCTTTCAAGGAGCATTTTTCCGAAACACCCGAAGAGTCCAAGCTCTTGTGCAGTGTCACACGAAGGGCCCGGATAATTGCTAAGCAGAAGCGTCGCCAGTTGGGGAATGGCGCGATCGAGCTCCCTAAATTGTGTACTTTCCCAACAGACGGGGGCGATATCTGCTTGTAGGCTTATTCCCGAATAAACTTCCCAAGGGAAGGCAGCGAGGCATACCGCGAGCGGCACCTGCTTTGCTCGAGGACGCACGCAATGTTCTGGGGCTTTTACAAGGCATTCGGAATTAACTATTTATTCCGGTCGTTTGTGGTTCATAATGGTCGAAGCTTACGATTTCACCTTGCTTGACGAAAGTACAAGGCTGGGGATCTGTTTGTCCTGTCCTCTCAGTTTTTAAATTATGTTTAACTCACTGGTGATGTGCCCGTCGACTTGTAGCCTATGAGCCATTCATCCTAACTTTCTGATTGTTGGAGCAGTCACTCGTCTATCGTTCGCCACGTAACCACGCTCTCGTTCATACCCCCGCGCAGAGAAAAGGACGAGACACGTGAATAAAAGAAGGTGTTTGATTGGTTCTGGTTAGCTTGCAGCTCCCACAGTACTGTCAGCTTAGGGATAAACGAAGTATAGTATCGTCGTGATGACGCGACGCCGTGAATCTGTCGTGCCTGGAGTTTGTAAGCCGTTGCCTTCCAGCGATGTCTGCACGTAAGCTTTTCTCCTTCGCCTTTCCAGCCCTCCTTTGTGTGTCTGTCCAGCTCATCATACAAGGCTTTAGCGCTCAGGTGGCCGTGAATTATTTCCTCTGATGCTTTTTCACAACATTTCACCCTGCAAAATAATTCGTCTCCTCTTTCTTAAAGCTTCCAAACAAATTTTCTAATTTAGGACAAAAGTTATTTCAAAAGTAATAGGTAATTTTCCCGAAATTACTGCCTGAAAGTAATTCATTACATTACTAAGTTACTAGCATAGAGAAGTGATTCATTACATTACTCATTACTTCAAAAAGTAATTTAATTACTGTAATTCCACTACAGTCATGTCATTACTGCCATCTCTGGGCTGCACAACAGTTCTACCGATGTGAAGCGACGGCCGGGTTAGAGTGAAATGGTGCGCTTTCTTGTGACCTTCACATAGGAGGTAATTTCTCCGTGCGCCGCCGCTCGGAGGGGGACGCCCCGACCTCACCCTTCTATTCGCAACTCCAACGCCCTATAGGTGGCGGGGCGGTAGTTCCAAGATGGCGGAAGAGACGGGGATAGATTCTCCAGGATATCCCGTGCGCCTGCTCGCTGGCGCTGTTCAGCGCGCTAAAAATGGTTTATTTGTCTACAAATTCAAAGCGGTTAGGGAGGGATCATATTACAGGTGACAGAGATGTTGATGCACGTTAGGGAAACGAGCATGCTGTTATTTAGAAGTTGCAGAAACCTCGAATTGCGAAGCTTTGTGGTGAGCGAGCGCGTTTTAGGCACCGGCCACGTTACTGTTTGTGGCAGAATATTTTTGAGGGTGATGAAGATATGTTTGCCCTTTGCCTAGACATTAGTGCTCTAAAAGAGTGCCGCGAAAGGTGACCGTCAAGCTTCGGAAGGGCAGCGTTCACAGTATTGGTGTCTTCGCGTCACAGGATCACAACTCGCTGCTCACCGTCTCGGTTTTAGTGTATCGCAACACTTGACCAAACTGCCCTATGGTTATTGATAGGAAGTTTGTTACCGCAGGCTACCGTGCGGTGTAGCATTGCAACCGGAAGCTCGCGCTGCGCCTTGAAGCACAATTTTCTGTGCGCGCCAGGAGCGTTGCCGTGCTCATCACTCAAAAAAATGTTGTATTCCTTACACCCCTTGTCACATATACGACACTCCAAAACCTCAGTTCGCCGTGCAGCCCACTGACATGAAACTGACGGCCCCAACTTTTATGGAGAGGCTTGATGACGGCGCAATATAAGATATTAAACAGCTAAAGTACGCATCAAAGAGTACAGAAAAAAAAACCACCGAGGTTTTGCAGCAAAACAAAAAAAAAACGATTACTTTTTTTTTTACAGCCATTTACACTTACTTAAGCTATTTTAATAAGTTGCACAACTCGGCCATGAAGCCGCTCATGAAAGTTGGTAGCGCCGGTTGAACGTCACTGCGCTGTGCGTCCAACTGAAGTTTAGGGGTGTCGTACGCTATGAAAAAACTGCCTATTAACATAATCGGCGTGTTTATGGGTTTTATTTATTGCTCTATCAAAAATAAATATTTTAATATACCGTACATTTTTTGTACCATGTTATTTGCAACATTGCGGTCCGTCTGGCCAAAACTGCGCGTTCTAAGCTCTCGTCACGAACGGCTGGCTAACACAGACGTTCTTAAAATGCTTCGAGCATTTCTTTATTTGCTTTGTAATTACCTGAAAGCAAGTACGGGTATTCTGTATTTTTAAAGTGCTTGGAATAAATGGTCATGTTTCTTGTAACGGCCTTAAAACGCGAACCCATTCCCGATTTGTATTGCTCGACATACCGTTGCGCGACGAGTTTTCTCCTACTTATGGCAAAGAATAGACTTTCCGTAGACAGTACTATAGAGTTCTTCATTATTAGCGGGAGCGTTTTGCGTCACGTCGAGCACAGATTGAGCTGGCGGCCATGCACAAGATCATAAATCCGCAGTGTATGCGATACACGAAAGGTCCCTAATGAAATTAGACATCTCGGTCCTTCGTCCAAGGCTGTTACAAGGCGGAGCGCAAGAATTCCTTTTTTAACGCACTCGCTTTTTTCGTTAAAACGGCTTCACGCATCAAGACCGACAGTCCCTGCCACCGTTTCCGCGCCGCCACCGCCGCTGCCGTCCCCGCTCCTCTGGTTCTCCGTTCGCCCGCGGGAGGGCGAGCGGCGCGCTGGAGTTGCGAATATTCTGTTTCACCTTACGATGTACCGCAGGAGAGGCTACAAGCGCGAGCTCCTTGCTCTAGGGCACGTCTCTGCGGCACAAGCTCTCGCGCAGTAAGAGCAGCTGCCAACGCTATGAGCGCGCGCTTCTAGCCTTCGCTGCGGTACAACATAAGGTGAAACGAAGTATAGCGGGCCTCAACTTCTAAGGAGGCACCCCAACCTCACCGTGTGGGCCTCTTGACTTTGGGGTCGAAACGGAAAATTTTCTAAACTATACCAGGGTGTAAGATAGACAGGTGGGGAATCGAGAGCCAAATGAGCGACCGGATTGTGTCCCCCTCGGTTTTCTCTTTTTCTGTGGCGCCATCTATGTGGAGCACCGCGAACTCTCACTCTGGGTGGGCAACCGGTGGCGACCGGCTAAGCTGACGGAGATGGTTTCTCGTGGATTTTCAATGGAGGACTGTCGTGCTCTCGGTTTATTTTGCGCACTTTCCCATAAAGTTCTATGCAAATCCGATTCCAATTTTTTTCCTCTCGCCGCAGCGCCATCTGTCGCAAATGGGGGTACCCGCAAGCAGACGAGTACACAATCCGATCACGGCGCTGCGGTAGGCTTCTATGGACCGTTTCCCCACCTGTCTATCTTACACCCTGGACTATACTCGTTTGCGCCTCAAAAGCCGTAGTAAAGAAAGTCCGGCTCTTCGCGGAGTATTACTAAATACCCCCTTTATGTAGATAATTGAGATATATGTTTGTGATTTTCAGGTTAGACATATAATTAGAATCGCTTCTTCCTCGGAGAACCAAATCTTGTAAGAACTATTTCGCGCGGCGTATGAACAATGCTCAAAACCTCCTTTTTTTTTTCGAGGTGAAAACGAGTATAGTTAGACATCTTGTTTTTGTCTTGTGTCGCAACGCGTGCGGCTGGACCTTGCCTCCGATGCAGGCCACTGGTAGCCTGTCAGGAGGCTTTGTTTCGCTTTTTGTACCTTTGAGCTTTCCAAACAGAGTTTCTCCTAGTCTTGACAAAAAAGATTGATTGATTGATTGAGATTGACTGATTAAGATTGATTGATTGATTGGATTATAGGCCATGAAGCTACCTGCCTGCAGAGACCTAGGCAAAACACATCTTGCTTTTGTAAAACAAAACAAAAAATGTCTAAACAGGCGTTTATATATCGTAAGCCAACAATACTTCAGTCAGCGCACTACAGCCGTTTATTATGACTACTATCGCGTACGATATAAGTTGAAGCAGTCCTTCATGCTTCTTTGGCGTATTTGCCAGCTTTTGAGAGAGCTGTGGTACGAATTAGGAGTATCATGCAAGGTTGAGGTCCCATACTTCGGCCTATTTAACAAACCTATAGAGATAAGAGGGCCTGGAGGTCGAATCGAGTGTTTCAGCTCCTATTTTTCGGGGAGGTACTTTTGTACACATTTTTCATAACTGTGGTCGGAACAAATCTCCAGGACGTTTCAGGTGGTACTGGGAAGGTGTGCCGTGATCGAGCCTTCACGTGGCTAGAAAAAAATCGATTGTTCCTAAGCAAGAGGGAAGGCCGTAAGGAAAGCCGCTCCCTAGCCCGGCCTTGTTAGAAGAGACGAGAAAGTAAATGAAACAAACCATTAACCTAACGGTTTCCTAAAGTGTGTTTCCGGGAAGGCTCATTTGAGGGCCTCCTGTGGATTTCTTCGTCTTTATTGCCAATGAAAAAAAAACCGAGGTAATGACCTTAATTGGACTCAGTCGAACCATAATGTCTGGTGGGAACAGCGCAACAAAGACGTAGGACCAGGACGAAGAAACACACAGATAGGGCGCTAATCGAATGTCAGCTCCAGAAGGTGGCGCTAATCACCACCTGTCTCCGGGGAAACAAGTAATGCCTCTAGAGCACCTGAGTTTCGTTTTTAGCCCAAATATTCTTGTTACATCTGAAGTCTTAGATTCTTGCTTTCGTATAAAATAAACTATCGACCGCGAACGTTAGCGACCCCTCTTTCCGATGAAGCCATTGACCCAGCTAATCTACAAAGTTTCCGTGTTCGCTTGTCTTTTACGTTCTTTCGCGCCGCGGTGCTGTCGATCTTTGTTTACCTCTCTATTGGCGCTCAATAATGAGCTGTTATCTTTCACTAAAACGAAGAGTTCGTGCTTCATGAATATGGTCCGCTTCGTTTATTAAACAAGTGTTCGTTTACCGTAACAGCGACCGAAGGAGTAGTTTCCGTACCGCTCTGAGCGACTGCCACCAACGCCACAATCCTAAACAGTGAAGCATATAAGGAGCGCAAGTTCGTCTGCTTCTTTTGCGGTAGTTCTGGTGACGTCAGAACGACGCCGAGCTCTGATTGTCTATGATTGAAGGAGAGTGGATAGACCTCAGGGCAGCTTGCTTTGGGGTCTACCCACTATCCTTCAATCAGAGCCAATCAGAGCTCGGAGTTCTGACATCGCCACAGCCCCCACAAAAAAAGCAGACAAGCTTGCCCTCCACATTCTGGAAATTACGTTGAATGGCGTTCTTCTTCCGCTGTGTCTGTACATACACTCTGAAAAAATCTCTAGCGTCTACCTTCCCGCGAAACTCTTGGGAGAACCAATCACTGCAATCTATGGAGACAGCTCCTCGATTGAACGAGGCTGAACGACGCTGAACACGACTCTGAGCACGGTGAAACGTCCGACTCAGTGACACAGCGCCAGTACTGTGCACGTTGCTGAAAAATATAATCAATTACAATTACAATGACACTTGAATAAAAGTATTCAATTAGTTTACATGACTGCTCGAAAGAAGAAGTAATTGGCCATTACTCTAAAAACTAACCGTTATAATCCTTCGATTACTCCACGATCTTCAAACCGACAGATTTTTGCTGCCGGCCTGAAAACGGATCGTTCTTTGTGTCCATTATTCGATTAGAATCCACGAAGTATAAACTGTTTATGTCCATCGTCTATAAGCCACCGATTATGGTAAACCATACTTACTGTCGGGGACGTGGTTCCTGAATTCCTTGGTGGGAAACCGGCACACCGTTAGGAAGGAGAGAAAAATATTTTAAACGGTTACAGGTAATTTAATGCTTCCACAAAGAATCGAACAATTCCTGCGGTTGTTTCCTTATGAATGCTTTCAAATGATTACAAAATTACTTCAAAAATAATCGATTACTAATAATTTGATTACTTGTAATGAGTACCGTTCAAATCTGCACAGCGCAGATGATTCTTTTATGATCTGAACGTATTTTCAGTCATGACAATGGCCGATCTTCCTCCGCAGATATCAGTGATTGGCTCTCCCGAACGCTTCGCGACAAAAGCAGACACTCCTTAGCGGTGCATACGTTCTTGGGCGCCGCAATGTTGTAGCCCCTTCTTTACAGTGTCATCCGAGGCTTGTGTATTGTTCACCAAAGCGGAAGGTTCACGTTTCGCGGACCTGTTAAAATGTCATTTCCTTCCCTAATAAAACGAGCATTCGGTGACCGTGCTATACGGAGCGCAAGTCCCTCTGCATCTTGCGCAGGGGTAACGGTGATGTCAGAGCGCCGAGCTCTGATTGGCTCCGAATAGAAGGATCTTGCAAAGACCTCAAGGCAGCTATAGCATTGAGGTGTGCCCACTTTCCTTCCAATCAGAGCCAATCGGAGCTCGGCGTTTTGACGTCAGAAGCTGAAGAGCTTGCACGCTGGATAGTCACTGGCAGGTTATAAGAAACGCGGCGCTTATTGTGTTCTTGCTTGTTACTTCGTCATCCGTTGTTCGACATTTTTATCAGCTAATCCCGCAGTGTGTCAGGTATATTGCTTCGCACTGACACCAGTCGTGACGTATTTTTCTGAACTTTTTTGAAAATAGCAAGAGTGCGTGTGCAGAGCTTTGATAGGCGCTGGAGATGCGCGAGAGCGGAGATTCTGAAAAATCCTGAAATGACGTCACGCTCCTGGAAGGAGGGGCTTGCGCGGTACTTTGAACATGATTTCCTGCAGCCTCCGCGCACAAAAATTGAAAAATAATCTCGATATTCGTGATCCTGGAGGCCAAATGAAGATGATTGAAGTGTTTTTCTTCAAATACAGAAACGCTTCAGTTTTCCTTAAGTGCAGAAATATTCAGGGAAAAGCACAAGTTTTTCGCTTGTAAGCGGAGGGACCATGATGGCCTTGTCTTGAAGTGAATCAAAATTAGTTTATAATGTTTCATATCTTTTCTTTATTTCGTTCTTCACCATTTTCATTTTCTTTCTCTCCTGACAGAAACGTTACCTTAACAGTTCATTTACGTTCTTCTTTTCACTTTCCTTCCTTAACGGACTCTTCTTCCTCCCGGGTTTCTTATTTTTTCGTAAGGTTTCTTCTTTTTTTTAGGTATCTTACCGCTCATTCACACTGGAAGCGGATCCGCGTTCGCAAAGCGGTTGCGAACGCGGTTGTATAAAGATACAGTACAATTACACGCGCACTCGATGACATCGAGTGCGCGTGCAATTGTACTGGATATTCAAACAACCGCGTCCGCAACCGCTTTGCGAACGCCAATCCGCTTCCAGTGTGATTGAGCGGTATACTTCGTCTCACCTTAGCATGAACTAACCGCGAATGCTGTGCTATCCTTCGTTTCAGCTTGGGTCCAGACGCAGCCGATGCTACAAGCACGAGCGTGTGGCCCTGAACAGTGCCTGTACTGCACGAGCGCGCGTGCTTGGCAGGGACACTGAAAGCCCGGAGCTCGCGCTCGTAGCATCGGCTGCGTCTGGACCCAAGCTGAAACGAAGTATAGTTAGTTTCACCTCAAGTGTGAGCGAGGCCAATGCTATACTTCGTTTCAGCTTGGGTCCAGACGCAGCCGATGCTACAAGCACGAGCGTGTGGCCCTGAACAGTGCCTGTACTGCACGAGCGCGCGTGCTTGGCAGGGACGCTGGAAGCCCCGAGCTCACGCTTGTAGCATCGGCTGCTTCTGGACCCAAGCTGAAACGAAGTATAGCGCGAGCGGCTGGCCTTGACTGCCTTGACTGGAGCCCTCGCTGCACGAGCGCTCGTTCAGCCGCCGAGGCTTCATTCGAAGCACCTAGCTCGCGCTTTTAGCACGCGCGGCTAACAATAGTCCATTCTAGTTTTTTTGTGTGTTCTTTTTGTTTGCTTCCGTATTGAGTAAGGTGGGCGAGCGCCGAGGCCACAAGCTCGGAAGAAAGAAAAGAAGAAAAAGAAAAGGGAGAAGCCGCGCGCGTGTGGTTGTTTGTGGAACGCGGAGCTAGGCTTCGGCGGTATGGCTGGTCGAACGCCGAGCAAGGCTCCGCCGGTGGGGTTGGTCGAGCCCCGAGCAAGGCTTCGTCATGATGGTTGGTGGGCCAAGTCTTCGACGATGTGCGTGTGCTTGTGAGTGATCGCTGTTCGGCACTACAAGAACTCAAGCCACCACGACTTCACGGCCCCGGCTGGTGACGCAAGGGACCGGACCACCACCGGTATCTTGGGACCCTGATTGGACTCTTCTCCTCCTCCGAACTGCATGGCGGCTTTGATTTGGCTCATGTTCTTTTTCATACGCTTTCAAATCTTGGTTGTGTATGTGTGTGTGTTTTTTTTTCTTGTCGCGGTTACGAAGAGCGGAACGCTCGCAATATATGTTCTATTCCTTTATTTCTAGATTTCTCTTTTTTCCCGACTGTGTATGCGTCCTGTGCACCTTTCCTTTACTTTTGAATTACGTTGCTGGTAAATAGTGTTTCGTAACACCAGGCACGACTCACTCGCAATTTCTACCGCCTCTCAGGAAGTCCACCGCCGAGGTGTGGCCCTATCACCTGGACAGCGGTCCAATTCAAATTACAAATCTGTTTGTTTATGGGACCTTTTCCACCCGAACCTGTGACAACTGGGTTCAGAGAAGAGAAGGGCTGACGAATCGAGGATGGCATCATTAAATGTCGGTTGCTGTACTTAAAGCCAACGTTACTAGATCAGCTCAGTTGACAAGCTCCGCACTGAGCCGCGCTTCGGAAAGCCGGCCCCCTCCGTTTGCGCGAGCGTGGTGGCGCTCTCGTCGCTGCCCGCCCGGTCCGCAAGGCCGGCCAAGCTCTGGGAAAGCTCGGGACGCTGGCTTTTATTGCTAAATCAGGCAGTCGGCGGCACGTCGGCGGCCCTTGCGCACTTCTTTTTTTGGAAAATGGACTCTGCAAGTAGATTCTGCTGCAGCCGTACGATTGTAATTATGCACGCTAACGATTTCTTCGATTTTTACTCTATAATTCTTCGGATAGCAGCATGGGTGCCTAGCTTTGGGTCTGGCTTCCGAGTGCGATTCTACGTTCGTGCAATATCAAAGTATAAGTGGATTTATGTCATAGTTGATGTCTCTCATATTCGTCTATGACCAACGTCCACAAGCAGGGGCTCGCGTAGCTGCTGCCAGCGCAGCGCGATCCAGTTCGTCGCATAAACAGGCTCGCGCACGTTGTCGACACAGAAAAACGAACAGCATGCGTATTTCTGCCTTTCACTTTGCTGCTACAACAAATCTTAGGCAGAGGCCGTACAACAATCTGCGAGATGAATACTGTGCAACGTTTATTTCTTTTGCTTGAAAAAAAATCGCGCGCAGAATGCAAAACACTACGACTGAGAATACCTGTAGTTGGCGATCACAGGACCTGAGCTTTCTTGTTTGCCACTGCCACCTCCGTCATCTCTCGATTGATGTATCTCGCGTAGAACATCATTTGTGTTATAACGAAGAGGCATTGCAGTTATCAAGAGTGGTCTTTGCACCCCAGCTTTCCGACGTCGCCTTCTCAGGGTAGCTAAGATGTATTTATTTTGGCTTGAAATAGATCGCAGAAACGTCCCGAGATCAATAAAACAACATTATCAGTTATGGACGACTGCAACGTTAAGAAAATAGTATTAAACATAAAGCGAATTTAGATTAACGCGCGCTTATAAACACGTCAACAAGCATGTTGCTGTCAGGGACATGGAGCATGCATGCATACGCTTACACAAATGAACTCGATCGTTTCACATAGTCAACGAGGGTGTCTCACAATTCGTGCACTGTTGCCGCGAAGCTTTAGCAGGTACTGTAAAATAACGGTCCTAATATCTATCGCACATTCACACGTAAATCTCCAAATATACACACACGAATCCGCGCTGATCAGCTGATCGGAAGTGATATGTTAAAATTTTTACTCACACGTCTCCGAAATGGCACGCATGCGCAAGGGAGCTAGGTTGTCACACACGTAAAGAAAACACAAAAGGAATAACTCAGTTGTTTTCACCAGTAGCAGGCCTCGACGTAGCCAAATACAGGTACAAAAACCGCCCGATTCTTTCAAATGACGACGACGTCCTCAAATTTCAATTCTTTCCTAATGCGACTTTGGAATGTATGCAGCGCAGTTTACATTTTAACTTCTGACACAAGCACAGAACACCAAAAGAGGGAAGTTCATGGTATTTTAGTCTGCAGACGACCAAAACACAACGGTCCATGTGCCGAAGACCACGAACAATAGACATTTCTCCGAGCTGGTTGCCTTGGGGCCGAATGTCGGAAAACTGCCAAAACTAAGAAGGCCCGGCGGGCGTAAATTTACCTCGAAAGACCCAGGAAATGTTGTCTCAATCCGGTCATTATTACACTGGCAACGTTCCTTCGTAAGACACCTTGTGAGCCCACACAAAAACAATGCTTCACGGCGTATCCATGGGTACAGAGGCCAGTCAGATCGAACGGGTCGGGCGGGGTGTAACACGAGCGTTGCTACGCGGCAGTGAATGGCAGCGCGTCACTTTTTTCTAGGAGCTTGTCAACTTCTCCGATCCAGTAACGTTGCCCCTCTAGCCCCTTTATCCTGGGAAAAGTGGCGCCATTCATTGTTGTAGAAATGCTCGAGGCACATGCCGCGCGTCACTCCTGGGAAATTCATGGCGTCTGAAATCTAGCTCAGTGCTGCGCTGTGCCGCCACGATCTTCCCAAGGGCTGCACGTTGCACGTGCCTCGTGCATCGACGAACTTTGCGCTACTTTTGAAACATGAAGGGCTTAGCTGTACTTCGTCTCACCTTAGCATGGACTATATATAGTTAGCCTCGCGTGCTAAGAGCGCGAGCTAGTTGCTTTGGATGAAGCCTCGGCGGCTACACGAGCGCTCGTGCCACGAGTGCTCCAGTCAAGACAGTCAAGGCTACCCGCTCGCGCTTGCACAGCCTTCGCAGTTAGTTCATGCTATGCTATGGTGAGACGAAGTACAGTTGAAAGGACTGTACTGACTGTCTTCGTCCCTACATGTTGTATTCTTTCGTGTTATCCAAATCATATTTATGAGCCCGCTCTCATTTCATTTTTATACATTTACTATGGTAAAAAGCACCGTGCTTATAAAGACGTCTGTTTACATGAACTGATTTGTGCCATCGAAGGGCGTCCATTTATCTTGCTGTGCATTTTTTTTTTGTAAAGTCGTGAACACCTATTGCTAATCCGGTCGCTAACGTACGGTTTCAGACGTTGCGCTAATGTAATCCCGCGGCTTCAATCCATCGTGTCCGTACCCGTCAGAAACCCAAATTTCTTTTAGCGTTTTTTTAAGGGTGTTTGGGTATGCTTATTTGCAGTTTTGAGACTTACAGGAAAATAGAAATGAAAGTATTAGCTGAAGGTTTATCGCTACGTCGGTGGTTGTAAAAATGCAGGACACGTCGGGAAGCTGCGGCTTCAGCTCTCATGTTTATAGCGTCGCAAACATAGTGGTCATCAGTCTCGCAACTACTGCTACTTGAAAGCGTAACTCGAAAAAATGCTTTAGGTGCACACAAACTTCATAAAATGCTCGCTACAGCCTACATACCGTAGAAAAGTCACCACTTCTGACGAAACATTGTTAAGTTTAATTCTTTTTTTCAGGAAGTAAGGTGCACGTGTGCCGACCCGTAAAATACAGCCTGCGCTGTGGCATTAGGCATGACATTTCGGCATGCCAAGTGCGACATCCCAGACCGTATTTTCAGATATCAACGTACTTCCAGCCTCTAGTGGGACTCGGACGTTACCGGGCGATGACCCGGCAACACACGCTACGCCAACCAAGCCCGTGATTAAAAATGAGCGACACTGCGGGTGTCCCAATTGGGCGCCCTGATTGAGTGCGAGCCTGTCGCACGGCGACGCCGATTGTTGTGGACCGATGTTCCCTCCCGGTTTGCGCGCGCGGTGTCCGGTGGCTGGGTCGTCGACCGCGACTGACCTGAAGTGGCCACGATGGCCAGCGCCCGTCCCATGAAATCGAAGAAGCCGGACGCCTCCTCGTTGGCCTCCCGGATCTGGTAGCTGATGGACCCGTACGACGTGTAGCGCTTCTCTTCCTCGGCCTTCACGTACAGCCGCCTTCGGTCGTCCAGGGAGATCTGGGGCCAGAAGGAGTAGAACGGGGAACGTGTAGTTGGCAACAGCCTGTCTTCTAAAGGCGAGGCTACTGATACATCATGCAAAAACTCTGGGAAGACATTGTCT
This sequence comes from Ixodes ricinus, assembly GCA_037355805.1. Classification (NCBI taxonomy): domain Eukaryota; kingdom Metazoa; phylum Arthropoda; class Arachnida; order Ixodida; family Ixodidae; genus Ixodes; species Ixodes ricinus. The sequence continues at coordinate 135,449 of JAZHYW010011912.1, forward strand.
GAAGTGTGTCTACATATAATTCTGAGAAGAGCGACTGCTGCTTACATAATCTGGCTCATTCGTTACACGCCAGAGGTGGCCTAATTAACTTTAAAACAAATTAAATCACACCATTACAGTCACCGAGAAGGTTTGAACGGTGGGTGGGTGGGCATAGCCTTCTATATACTGACAAAGCCTGGCAGATCGCCACGAGAAGCGGCCGCCGAAATGGAAAGGGTGGAGAGGCAGACAACGGATGAGAGAGGAGCCACGTGAATGGCTCCCCGCTGCGGCGAGACGCCGAAACACACTTTTCCCGAGCGAACAAGCGCGTTTAGGGTCCTCGCCGCTGCAAAACCTGTGCGTTAACGTTCAGGTTCTCCGAGAAATGACTCTTTGATGCTCTGTGTGACCAAATCCTCGCGCTCCAACTTCGCGACTGGGCACTCCATGGCTCATTCGTTGAACTGCCAGGCTTTGTGAATTTAGAGGACGCTATGGTCAGTGGCAATAATTTTCTTTCCCGGCTAAAATATAATTAAAAAAAGAAAGATGTGCAGCGACCTTCATCCCTAAAGTTTTGTGATGCAAAAAACGCAGTAATTAAGGAACAATCGTTTAAATGTGCTCGAAAGACATTAAACAGTCGTTTTGGGAACTGAAGAATTGGACCTATAGTCGTATCAACTCCCCGCTAAATTTGCGGGGAAACTGGTGCATAGGTCACGTGACACCAAGTCGCGTGACGTGAATGTTTCCGCTACATTTCTCGGAAGAACTGACGTGGTAAATAGATCGCGTGACATCAATCTTCCTGTCAAATCTAATTGGGGAATCTGAATGGGTTTATAGATCCCATGACGTCAGGTTGCGTGACACTATTTCCCCGCTCGGGAAATGCACGGACGGGTGAACAACATTCTGGGAGTTGGGGGTCCCGTTAGGAAGTATCTGATGCTTTAATAGTACATTGCTAATTACCACAACAAAAAAGTTATCCATTACAATTATAAAGCACCTAATAAATTTGAACGACATTACTGTCAAATTACTTTTTTCAAATCCTTGTTCCAAAAGCATTAATCAATACTTTCTTGCTAGATATAAATGACTTCATTTATTTACCGATCTGGGTTGCTATAAAAAAAGCTCTCGCGAGTGATATATTCAAAAGTTACTGTCCTCAGTAGTTGAGAAGACGGCGACAAAGTTAAACGCAAACGTGTTACCAGCCTTTAGAATTCCAGTAAAGGTGGGAGCACATGTGCAAAAACCTATGCGTAAATCATACGAAGTTTTGAACAATTCAAAACAAAACAAAATACTTTAAATCACTACTTTAAAATAAAAAAAAGCCATTCCACTTTGTGGAGGTGGATGACCAGTGAAGCTGTTTAGCGCACGACACATAGCCGCCCCGAGGAGCCGGCGGAAAGTAGACAAACGCGACGGGAGCGCCACCCCGGGAGAGCGGAGGGAAAGAAAACTGGGCACACACGAGCTTGGAACGACGACAAAGAGAGGGCGGTGCGAGCGTAGACATGGCCGACGCGGGTCGCATTGCGGCAACTCTTCGAGAAACCTTTATTATCTACCTGAGAAAATGGTGCTTATTGATGACTAATCTACTGAATAGACCTAGTGATAAATTATCCAAACATCAAGGCGAAAGCAGGGAATGGTGTTCCACGCGCTGCACGTGCCGGCCGGCATGTAGAACTGTTTTAAAGCGAAAGCTTAAAACAAATGACATCGTGCACGCGCGTTCGTCAACGTTTTATTTTGGTTATTTCTTTTGGATCTTTTTATACGGGAAGGCGTGCGCGTGTGGCACGTGCGGTGGTGCGAGCGTAAAGTTTTTGGTCACGCACACGAAAAATCCGCGGAACTTTGCTTCGCTGTAAAAGGAAAACCCCAACAATGGCTTCTGTTTATCACACAGAAATCTTAAATATGCTTTAAACTAAACCATATATCTTCCGTTTTAGTCCAGAGAATAGCCTGGTTTTTCGAAGGTCTCATGATATAATTTGCGCATGTGTCAAAATGTGTAAAATTTTAAGATTTTTTTTTTCGCGCATGTGTTCCAGTCGTTACGCAATCTGCTAGTCGTTGCGAAAAAAGAAAATCGTAAATGATTTTAAGGGAACCGCTTTTGGACACCATTGCTACGTCGGTGAGCCTTCCCGCGCATGTTACCGAAAATAGGACTGCGTGCAATTGCGCCGCTTAAGGTCCGTTGAAACTTAATTAATTTACGAAAGAGCCTGCACGTGTGGCGAAAACGTCCATGTTTGCGGCAATCAACTCTTACGGAGGGTCATGCCCTCGCCGTTTAATTAATTTGCTATTTGTTTACGCGACAGCGGACTAATTTAATTAATGGCTAGAATTCCTCGAAGATGTAGTGAGTAGACAGGCGAGCTGGTTTATGTTATACATTCTTGAAAAAACGAGACGATGGACCAAAAGGGGGAAAAGCGCAAAACATAAAACGTGTTTGTTGAGACGTTTTGTGTAGAGCCTTTCTTTGGAGTAAGGAACTCTATGCTAAAACTGCGATACATTGTAATTCAGACAGAGGTTATCTTTTCTCTTTTTTTTTCTTAAGACAGAAAGGGTCGCTGCCGGTTACGTTCACGAGGAAGCAGTAGAATTGCAATTATCCTAAAAGAAACACCCAGCTTAAGAAAGTTGATGTATTGAGCGGCTTTTGTATTTAACTGGAAAATACACGGCCAACGGGTTTGCTTTGCACAATCAATTGAAATTGCGAGGTCGACGTCAGGACGCGCAAATTGTAACTGCTATTAAACTTTTTTTTATGACTAAAAAAAGCTTTTTTGGCATTAAAATGTTGTTTTTAAATAACAACCTTTAAAAGAGTTGGAAAAGGGATTGCAAGTCGCAGAGGCAGTCTAGGGTTTTTCAGCAAGATTATCTTCAACTAGCTAAGCAAGAGGATAATACCTACACTTGCCGTCGCATAAAAAAAATAAAAAAAAATCCTACGTATTTATGCGTGTCTCCAAGTAGCTATGATTCTCGCTAGATTTTGTTGTTGAAGAAAGAAACTGTTTTTGGCGTTTGAAACGTGTAGTTCTTGATAAAAGGGCATGAACTTAATCTAGGGCGAAGCTATATATATATATATATAATATATAGTGAACGAAGAGGGAGAAGGTGATTATTGAATTTATTGCATTAAAGTTAGGAAAGCGAAAGGAGAGACGGCGAAAAATCGGGCCAGGAGCGGGATTGAACCCGCAACCTTCGCTGTCCGGGGCGACGCCTCACCGATTAGAACATCCCGGCCACTAGCTTCGGCAGGACTCAATTTCTGACCAGCTCTCAAAGTACTATTAGTTTTGAATTCATTTAACTGGGTAGACGACAACCGTTGTTGATTTAAGGTCCGCGCTACTTCCGAATTGCGGCAGTGACGTGGCACGTCATCTCAGCTTTGCAAATGTCGGAAGGGGCCCGTCTCCCAAGATATCTAGGGAACCACTCCTCCCCATGGGGACAGGCTGCATCGTATATATAACCAGTGGCCGGGATGGTCTAATCGGTTAAGGCGTCGCCCCGGACAGGCGAAGGCTGCGGGTTCAATCCTCGCCCTGGCCCAATTTTTCGCCAGCTCTCTTTCCCTTTCCCTTTCCCTAACTTTAATGCAATGAATTCAATAATCACCTTCTCCCTCTTCGTTCACAATATTACTACGGCTGCACTTGTCAATCTTCACTCATTCCCATTATATATACGGTGCAGCCTGTCCCCATGGGGAGGAGTGGTTCCCTAGATATCTTGGGAGACGGGCCCCTTCCGACATTTGCAAAGCTGAGATGATGTGCCACGTCACTGCCGCAATTCGGAACTAGCGCGGGCCTTAAATCAACAACGGTTGTCGTCTACCCAGTTAAATGAATTCGAAACTAATAGTACACAGAGAGCTGGTCAGAAATTGAGTCCGCCGAAACCAGTGGCCGGGATGGTCTAATCGGTTAAGGCGTCGCCCCGGACAGGCGCAGGTTGCGGGTTCAATCCCCGCTCCTGGCCCAATTTTTCGCCAGCTCTCTTTCCCTTTCCCTTTCCCTAACTTTAATGCAATAAATTCAATAATCACCTTCTCCCCTCTTCGTTCACAATATTACTACGGCTGCACTTGTCAATCTTCACTCATTCCCATTATATATACGGTGCAGCCTGTCCCCATGGGGAGGAGTGGTTCCCTAGATATCTTGGGAGACGGGCCCTTCCGACATTTGCAAAGCTGAGATGACGTGCCACGTCACTGCCGCAATTCGGAACTAGCGCGGGCCTTAAATCAACAACGGTTGTCGTCTACCCAGTTAAATGAATTCGAAACTAATAGTACACAGAGAGCTGGTCAGAAATTGAGTCCGCCGAAACCAGTGGCCGGGATGGTCTAATCGGTTAAGGCGTCGCCCTGGACAGGCGAAGGTTGCGGGTTCAATCCCTGCTCCTGGCCCAATTTTTCGCCAGCCTCTCTTCCTTTCCTTTCCCTAACTTTAATGCAATAAATTCAATAATCACCTTCTCCCCTCTTCGTTCACAATATTACTACGGCTGCACTTCTCAATCTTCACTCATTCCGTGTGTGTGTGTGTCTTAATACATAACAAGAAAATTTAATCACGTGTTTTTATTAATTTCTTTACCGTAAAGGTAAACAACGTTTTGCCGAACACTTGTTATCCAGCCAAATGTCGTGCTAGCGCTCCGAACCAGATGCCAAAGTTTCAGGAGAAACCGTTGTCTTAGAAAAGGGGTGCCCGTTAATGCCTGTTTTCTCTAATCCGGCGCCATTCAACTGCATGTATTCGAGAGCTCCGTCGTCCGTCATTTTCCCATCAAAAATTTTAAGAAACAGACATAAATTTTCAATGAGATGACGGTCAGGTCTGAAGCATTGGCATCTAGTTCAGACCACTATAGCTATTTATTATGGTGGCAGACGAACGTTCAACGACGCGTGAATTGCTTTTAATTTTTATTTTATTTTTTTATTTTGCGGGGGGCGGGGAGGGGACATTTTTTATTTTGATTTACCGGTCGTCCGGACGGAGCCGAGACTACGAGCTGATGGGAGCAATGAAGCAGCGTCAAAATCGCAGCAGCATGATGTTCGTCATGTTTCCACACGTGCACCATGATCTCCAAACCAATCATGCAGGAGGAAGGCCCAGTGACTTGCACTTTTGAGCATGTTTGCTCGTAGCGTCGTCTGCGTGCGGACTACTTTTAAAGTTAAACGAAGAATACGTATGCCATTTGGTTTTCCTTTTTATCGCCATGACAATGGTATAGCCAATAATAAGTGACGGCTTAAGAAATACAGGGCCATTGGCTTATCGTCTTAACGCGTCTTGCTACGTCATTCGTTCTCGAGTGTTCCACAAGCGATGACGTCGTGGGCAGGCCTTGTCCTATACACCAACTCAACTCTCTGACGTCACGCCTATGCGGTGGCGCTGCTGTCGCTACTGCGCATGCGCAGGCGCGTCCTCTCACGCGAATATGGACCCTGGGCACGCGCAGTGTGGACACACACGGGCTTGTTTGTAAACGGTGAGCTGGTATGCATATACCAGCTCACCGCTTCACCTTGCGATGGAGTGCAGTGGACGCTACGGGCCATCCCAGCCAATCCAGTTCTGTGAATGTGTCACGTGACTAAGAGCCCCGCGCGTTGCTGCACGCCTGTTCAAGCTCACGCAGAGACTCCCGCGGCATTGTACTGGCAGCGACGGCTCATGATGACGCTCCGCTGAATTCTATAGTAAGGTGTAAAACAAAACATAGCTGAACAACAAACATAAAAAACGAAATTAAAAAAAAAAAACTAGAATAAAAGGAATTAAAACTTGGGAGTACCGAAGTTTATTATCCGTCATTTTTACCTTTTGTTTGTTCCCGACTTTTAACTTTGATATTTTTTTTACACCACTAGGTTGTTTAAGAACTGAAGTACCTTCTTTTTATGGAAAGAAGAAATGCTCCGTGCAACTTTTACCGCTTTTTCCCTAGGGGTGCTTTTCAGTGGCATCTGGAAAAGACGATTGCGTTGCTGAAGGCCCCATTTTTCCTGAGATTGGTTTCGCATGACCAAGGCCAGCTGGGACTCAACGTTACCGTATCTTTAGTATATTGTTTTTTGCTGGGCATTCGCACTTGTGAACGTGCTAAGGGCGCATGTCTTTTCCAAAATAAAAACAAATAAATAAACAAAGAGAAACATCGCGAGTTTAGGAAGAGCGGAAGGGAGGTGGATAAAATTGAAGTTGTTTACAAACTGCATTCGCCGTGTGTGGGATAATTCCGCTTTTTGTTTTCCTGTTTTACGAGGGCTGTTTTTTTGTTTGATAAAATTCCAATGGAATATATTAAAATAAAAAAACGGTGAAAATATTTTTACCACGCATAAAATGTGCAGGTTTTCCCGCTCATTTTAATCCTAACGATAATCCATTTCATTCGAGTGCCATCCAATTTAATTCAAGCACCATGCATTTAATTCCAGCGCTTCCCAGTTTGTTTTTGGGGTCAGTCAATTTAACCCACAATAGACACATGCACATATTTATCTTCAGTGGTCATGCTTTACTTACACTTTTGATACCTTAGAGTACTTGTTTATGCAATTAGATTTTGTTGGGGGTAGCTGATATTTTGATCAATATTTTGATCACTTAAAGTTCCTTGTTGCATGATTGACGAGGCTCAATTGACATGTTAATTGCTCTTTTGGTAATCTCTAGTTATTCGTGGCGCATCTCGACTTTATTTTAGCTGAATTGACGTTTTGTTTACTCTTTCTAATTAATTCGACTTATTATTGATACAGGTCGCATAATGCAAGTACAACTGGAATTTGTAATTACTCCTTCATTACTTCACGCTATTGCTGACACAGCTAACTTTATGTAAAGCTTAGTTGCACGGCTTCCACTTCTAATTACTTCGACTTAGTAATCCCACAATTTACACAATAAAAGTACTACAAACATTTTTGATTACTCTTTCGATAACTTCGATGAAATCTTGACAAAAAAATAACTTATAACTTGGTAAAGGGTCTTTGACCTACTGATTACTTTTGGTTATAAGTATTATTGACGCAAATAACTTTATACAAGCAAAATTCATTACTCAGACAAATACTTTAAAATATTATTGACAAATCCGACTACATAAAAGTTAAGCTAAGATTTGGATTACTCTTTAATTACCCCGTGTTACTATTCACCCAACTGGCTTTAAATTAACTCAATTCACTTAGTAGTTACTTTTTTTATTTTCCCCCGATATATTATTCACACAACTGAGTTTATATCAGCATTATTGACATCTTGATTACTTTGAGCTAATAGTGACCTATGTCACTTTGTATTGGTGTAAAATATTACAGACTCTTTATATGATTTTTTTATACAACCGTGATTTATACTCCGCTCACTTACCATTATGATTACTCTTCTGATTACTTCGACTAACGATTGACCCAGTGGAGTTTGATTCGTCAAAATTGATATCATGATCACTCTTGTGATTAATTTGAGCTAATAATCAACCAATTGATTTGTTATGAGCTCAATTAATGTTATGATTGCTAGTTTGATTAAGTCAAGTTATTATTAACTCAATAGACTTTGTGTCAGCCTTACTGACATTTTGGTGTCTCTCTTGAATACTTCAAGTTATTATACCAACTATAGCTGACTTGTTATCAGCTCAAATCACACTATTATAACTTTATAACTATTATAACTTATTGATTACTTCGAGTTAGTTTCCACACAAAGGCCTTTAACTCGGCCTACGTGACATTGTGATGACTCTTTTGATTATTTGAGCTAATATTTAACCAACTAATTTATTATTAGCCTTGTTGACATTATGATTACTCTCTTGATAACTTTGAGTTGCTGTTGATCCAATAGACTTTAATTCGGTCCAATATATATTTTAATGACTCTTTTGATTACTTCAAGCTATACCACCAATTGATCCATTATAGCTGAATTCAAAGTAATATTACTCTTGGTTACTTCGAGTTACTGTTGACCCAAGGGACCTTACTTCGGCCTGATATGATGATGAATATTTTGATTACCTTGAGCAAATATTCAAGCAATTGATTCGTTGTGAACCTAGTTGACATGATAATTACTATTATTCTTTTGATTGCTTTGAGTTACTTTTGACCCAATGGAGTTTAATTCGGCCCAATATAAATTTCGGTGACTCTTGATCACTTCGAGTTATACCACCAATTGATCTCATTACGAACTGAATTCAGGGTAACAACACTATTTTGATCACTTCGAGTTACTGTTGACCCAATGGACTTTAATTCGGTCTAACATTGTGATGACTCTTGATTACTTTGAGCTAATATTCAATCAATTCGTGTATATTGCGATTGACGGTAAGCTAAAACTAATAAGAAAGTCTTCACACTGTCAATGAAGCCGAATTAAAGTTCATTTTGTCAAAAGTAACTCGAAGTAATCAAAAGACTAATAATGTGAATTGAGCTCATAATTAATCAACTGGTTGTATAATAACTCGAAGTGTAATCAAAAGAGTCAACAAAATGTCAATTAGGTTTAATTAAAGTGCATTGGGTCAATAGTAACTTAAAGTACTCAAAAGGGTAATCATAATGTAAATTAAGCATACAGTAAATTATTGGTTAAATGTTAGCTCAAATTATTGAAAATGATAAAAAAGACAATTAGGACGAATAAAGCCGATTACGTCAAGATAACTCGAAAGTAAAAAAAGTAATAATGCGAATGTAGCTCATAATAGATCACTCGGTGTCTAATAACTCCAAATAATGAAGAGAGTTGGCAATATATCAGTTAGGTCGATATTAACATTATTGAGTTAATAGTAACTCGAAATAATCAAAATAGTAATCATAACGTCAATTAAGCTCATAACAAAAATGGGTTGAATATTAGCTCAAAGTAATCAAAGGCCATCAAGACGTAAATTAGGTTTAATTAATGTCCATTGGGTCACTATAGCAGTTCGAACTAACCAAAAGAGTAATCCTAATGTGACGTCTCATAACAAATCAGTTAGTTGATCATTAGCTCAAAGTAATCACCGGAGTGATCAGTTACAAAACCAATCAAAGCCAATCAGAGCTTGGCGTCGTCCTTACGTCACCACATACCATCCGATGCAGGCAATCGAGCAGCGCCAAGAACGCATGGTCACGGCGCCTGTCGTCTATTTTATGCGTTAGCTGTCCCCGGGTAAACCAATCACGCATAGCGAATGCCCCATAGGATGGATGGATGGATGGATGTTAACTGATACTCGTGGGATTCAACAAATAATACGCTGATAAAAGTTCTCCCTCCGTTTCTTCCCACTGGATTGAACTGGCAGTTACTGAAGAAACCATTGTCTGTGTTGAACATTAATGCTCGGGGCCTTGTCCCTAAATTTACAGAGTTCTCGTGCATTGCAGATTCTTATTCACCGCACGTGATGTGTGTTACCGAAACCTGGTTACACGATGACATTCTTGATTGCGAATTTACACCTCCTAATTGCAACGTGGTACGATGCGATAGATCTTCTAGCGGTAATGGTGGTGTTGCGCTTTTTTTTAAATCTGGTATTAGCTTTTCTGTTTTCTCCAGTTTACCTAACACAGAGTCTTTATGGTGTAAGGTGCGGCTTGATAAGTTCGTTCTTGTTATCGGCGCGGTTTATCGGGCTCCTGGTTCGAGCCTGCAAGCCATCTTTGACATATATGACTACATTCACAAATGACAATCTGGCAAATTTCAAGCTTGTCTTGCTGGGCGATTTTAATGCACCCGATATAAACTGGGAAACGCTAGCGGTTGGCTGTCGCGATAGGGCCATTTGTGATGCTCTTGTAGATATGGCTGTGTCATCCGACTTAGATCAGGTTGTCAAAACGTGCACCAGAGATAATTCTGTTCTTGATCTTGTTTTTCTAACCCATCGTATCACGAACCTAGGTTATGACTGCGAGGTGGTCGAGGGAATTTCTGATCACAAAGCTGTCCTTGTCAGCGTCAACATTCGTATCAAGCGTTCGAACCCTGAATTTGTCATGTTCCTTGATTTCAACAGAGCTGACGATGTATCAATAATTTATGAACTTAGTTTTTATTTTGATGATTTTTGTGCCATAAGTCTAGACGCAGATGTCAATACGTTGCTTAGATATTTCAACTCCCTTATAGATAAATGCATCAACAAATTTGTACTTCTTACTAGAAAGAAAAAGAGCCCTGCGCACCCCTGGATTACAAGAGAGCTGCTGCAGTTGATGCGGCAAACGAAGAGCAGACGTCGTTCAACGAAACATAACACAGAATCAGTTGTTCATACCTCGTTTGAATATCTGAAAACAACCTTGAAAGAAAAGATGTTACCAGCTAAAATCAAATATTTTAATGTAACTTTGTCTGAATTTATGAAATCAAATCCTGCCAAATTTTGGAGATCTATTATTTCAAAATGTAACATATCGCAGAGTTTCACTATTGAAGGTGAATCTGTAAGTGAGCCGACAAAGATAGCGAACTGTTTTAATGATTATTTTAAATCTGTATTCAGTCGTGATAACGGCAATAATTCTGAGTTTTTCTTTGAAGGTATATACCCAGCTTTATCTGATTTAGAGATTAGTGTTTCTGGTGTCCTCAATCCACTAATGAAACTTGACTGTAAGAAAATCCTTGGCCCTGATGGAATTCCAAATTCGTTTCTTCGCCGATATTCACTTTGGACTTCAAAGTACCTATCTCTCATTTTCGAAAAATCTATTTCTACTGCAACAGTACCTCGGTCATGGAAGTCGGCTAAAATCATCCCCTTGTTCAAGTCAGGTAACAAACAGGTGGTTACAAACTACAGACCCATTTCGCTCACATCGTCTTCATGCAGACTTTTAGAACATATTGTCTATAAACAGATATCTGAGTACCTCGAGACTAATTTTATTCTTTGCCCACAACAGCATGGTTTTCGCCGTGGCTACTCCACCTCAACCCAACTTCTTGAATTCACTCACGACATAGCTTTAGCTTTAGATATAAGAGGACAACTTGATGCCATCTTTGTAGATTATTCTAAGGCTTTCGATAAAGTGCCACATCATAAGCTTCTTCAGAAACTACAAGCGATATTAAATAATACGTCATTAGTTAATTGGATCGAAGATTATCTAAAAAATAGATCTGTCTACAGATGTTCATTCTGATGTCTCATATAGGGATGTTCATTCTAGCAATGTCTCAGTTAGTTCCGGTGTCCCACAGGGATCGGTTTTAGGACCTCTTTTGTTTTTACTTTATATTAATGACGTCGCAAATGGTCTTCCAGTTAAAATTCGCCTCTATGCAGATGATTGCGTTTTGTACAACGAAATCAACTCGGTAGATGACCATGCCTTGCTAAAGGACTCTTTTGAACAGTTTTTTAATTGGAGTAAAAAGTGGCAGATGGAAATTAATTTTGAGAAATCTGTCGTTATGACATTTACTAACAGGAAGCAACCGTCTGTTTTTAGGTATGATACTGGTAATATAATTCTGCGTCAAGTTCATGAATACAAGTATTTGGGTATTTTTTTCACGCCTAGTCTCAAATGGGTAAGCACATCAGTTCTATTTGTTCTCGTGCTCTGCAAAGGCTAGGATATGTCAAACGAACCTTAAGATCTTCAACTAGGGAAGTTAAAATAACGGCGTATAAGACCTTGATTAGACCTATCTTAGAGTATGGTTGTGTGGTAAGAGATCCGTATCTAAAGGGTGTTATTAACGAGATTGACGCAATACAATCAAAGGCAGCCGCAATTTTTCTCCTACATCTACCATGACTGACATAGGACTTACGCCTCTTGATTCTAGACGCGCTGTACAACGGCTTAGGCTCCTACACAAAATAGTGAATAATAACTGTGCACTTAATCGGGAAAAATATGTTGGTTGTGTTATTGAATCACGCACTCGAAGCTTCCATCCTTTAAATCTTGTACCGTACAGAGCCCACCTTAACTGTTTTAAATATTCTTTTTTTCCCTTCAATTTCAATTCAATGTTTATTTTCGCGTGCTTACCAACAGCTCAAAGGCCTTTGCGGTAAAGCACGAAGCACAAAATACATAATCGTAACAAATATACATGCTTCAAATTATACACATGTTTTAAAACTTATACATATGGTTTACATTAATACACATGCAAACAGTTTTGGCAATTTTAGAGCAACCCTGTACAAACAAGAGGCAATTTTGTACAAAAAATATCAACATTGCAAAACTTCGTGTCTAAAACATGTTGAATTCGTGATATGGGTGACAAGTTGCTATGAATATCTGGATAAAAAACTCTGAGATTTCTAGAGTTAGCACTGACGGGAATGCGGAAGTGTAAAGAGGCAAGAAGTGAAGGACTGTCTATGGACCCATGGATCAACCTGTGCAAAAACTTAACGTCCCGGACAGATCTCCTGTTATGCAGAGCGCACAGTTTTAGTTTGGATAAAATTAAATTATATTGAAAATACCATTTACGACCAAAATATCTCAACGATATTTTGGTCGTAATTTGAACGATAGAACACTGGAATAACATAAATGGATCAGTTCGTTATCTCGATTTTGATAGGTTTGTATTAGAAATACAGTAGGTGTTCTGGTATGGTGCCTGGAGTCTGCTATTGAAGTGTATGTGATTGTTTTTGTACTCTTTTTTTAATCTATATTGCATTTTTCACGGTTTTCTAAGTTTTGTTTCGTAGGGTGTGTACATCTTTAATCGTTGGCCTTTTTGAATGTATATGTATGTTTTCTTTCCACTCCTGCGATGACCTCATCGAGGTCGCAGTATTTTGAAATAAATAAATAAATAAATAAATAAATAACAGGCGGTAGCTTGCGCCACCTAGCCTAAGTCTTAATATCCTGCCTTTTTTTTGTACGTGATTGTTTTAGCTGGTGAAAGCAAACACACAAAAGCCGCGGGTACGTGGATGTGACCGTATCGCATCGAATAATCGAGATATGACGATTGTCATTGGGTAGAAGAGGAAGAAGCAGAAGGGGACTGGGTGCTGCGTGCGATTGGTTCCTTTTGTAGCGTGAGCTATACTGGCCGAGGTTGAGCAGTTTCGCGTGGCTCGCATAATGAGCCGTGCTCCGTTCTGCGTATGCGCGAGGAGCAGTGACGTCACACGGCGCACAGCTGGCGCGCCGGAGCCACTGCCGCCGCCGCGCGCTCCGCCGCCCCACGCCTGCCTCGCCGGTCTGCGCCTTCCAGAGGAGTGACGTCATAGCCGCGGCAGACGCACTGGCGCCGCCGCGTGCCCAGCTGTGCGCCCCCGTTGCGCAGTAGCCAAGTCGACGCTGCACCGGAGCCGCTTGATAGCGCCTCTCATTTTGTGCGCATAAGCTCACGCTACGTATATCCTGGCATAGCCGAGCTAAGCCACCGCAATTTCTTTTCGATTCAAGGCGCTACATGCGCCTTCATATGTAAACGCGGCCAGAGACGCCGAGCACCGCGACGACGCACCTTTGGCACTGATCCTTTGGCTACGTCGGATCGTAGGGTTCCGTCTGATAGCTTCGACAGCTTGCGTAAGCCATCTCCGTGCCATACTGATGGCGGCCTACTGACGTTTCCGGTTGCTTATTAAATAACAAATCGAACGAGCGAACGACTAGAGAGAGTCCCGTGCATTCGAGATATGGGTGCAACGCGACGCGGTAGTGCGACCCGACCACCGCGGCAGCGATCGACTTGAACCCGGGTTCATTAAATTCGTCGACACGCGTTGTATAAACCGTTGCTTTTCTATGGCAGTCTGAACCTAAATAAAACAAGCAAAAAGTATAAATTGTGGGGGAAAAAAAGAAGGAACTTGACCGGTTGTTGGTGACGCGCAAAATTGAGTGTGCCGGATGAAATATGAGGCAATAAGTGTCTCGGATTCCGTGAGTATACTAGGAGGGATAAACTGCGGTTCGAGCCGCTAGATGACGTTCTATTTCGGAAGAAATAAAACAAGTATCTAGGTCATCGCACTGTTTAGAAACAAGACCACGTTTTGCTCACACCGGGTGTGGACATGTGCGCGCGCATATGGAAGCAGCTCAGCCGGAAGTGACATGTCTGATCACACGCCGTGACGACAGCAACGTCACCGCAACGTCGATACGTCGCAACCACGCGTTGGACTACGCAAAACACGCATAAAGTTTGTCGTTGCCATCTGTCTAAGTCGCGCGTTATTTTCCGAAAACCCGCACAAAAAAAAAAAAAAGGTGGTAACAGAGAGAGCAGCACCCGCAAGTGTAGCGTTCGCTCTTTCCTCGATTGAGTCTCAGGACACGTACCTCGAAACATTTTTTCCAAGGTTTGGGTGTTCTATTTAGTGCCATGTCTTACGCTACCGTTTGTTCTATATCCACCGTTCCGACGGTTCCATACCCACAGACCAGCAACGCCTTTGTTCGTCGCTTTGCAAAGCGAGCAAACCCCGCGTCGTACGCTCGAACGTTGAGAAACGGTTCTTTGCCAGAAGCTCTTTCTGGGAAGGGTTTAAACTCTGGAAGAACTTTCTATGACATCTCCGAAGAGGAAAGGAGCACGCGTGGGAAGTTTTAATTGGCGCTCATATGGTGCGTGAGCACAGGTGCTCTCCTATATATCTTTGGCTGCAGCCTGGCCATAGAAAGTTTTCCTCGAGTATAATAACGCTGCGAGCGAATGGTGGGTTGTAAAAACATCTCCGGCGAGTTGCGGCGCTTTCGTAAGATTCAGCAACGGCGTTATGGGGCAACGTGAACAGAAAATACCGCTACAAATAAAAAAAAGAAAAGAAAAAAAAACCTATCCAGGTAGAAAAGTTATAAGCCTATCGCTACGAGAAAGTGCATTCCCCAGCACGTTTCATGGGTTTATCATAAAAACAAATTTCCTCATCCTTTAAACAGCAACCCCCCCCTCCTGTTCCAAAAAAAAATAAATAAATAATATATATATATATAGAAGTTGGAGAATGATATTTTAGATTCTGTCTTTTTTTTGCACTTGGAGAACTTGTAACAGGAAGAACACGTCTCCACGAATGAACCCCCCGATTAGACAAATACAAAGTTGTACTAACGCAGGTTTTGTTTTTTTATTGATTGAACATATATCTTTATTTTGTTCGTTAGCAATTTTGCAAAAGAAAAATATTAGTCGAAAACGCCTCTAAGAGAGCGAGAAAAGAAACGGACTACAAGAATACGAATAATGTTTGGTCTCGCTTCTCCGGATGTTTAAAATTTTAAACGCGTTTTGTCGTTTTTTTTTTCTTGTTTTTAAGGGAAGTATTTTATTTTGAGACAAGAAGCGAACGAAGTTTACTCACCTTTCCGAGCGGTTTCAGAAAATGTGTTTCGTGGCACTGTGAGTGTAGTGCATGCTGCACGCAAGCCTAATGAGATGAGATTTGAAGCGTGCGTTCCAAATCCAGTTGCTTCATTGTTTTGACGAATGCACAATAACGGAAGTACAATGATGGAAATATATATATACAGAACACGATTAGTGGACAAATAATTATTTATAATAATGATAGCGGTATTAAGTACTAGGAAAGCCAACCATGTGGAGCTCAATGTTGTGAATATATCCCAGGTGACGCGGAGGATTGCAGCGCCCGCGTATTTAAACTAGCGCGATCAGTGCAGCATGCAGCAATTTGCGCAAGGAGTTTCTTGCGACAAGTCTTGCGCAAGAAATCGATCGCTTATATTTAGAAATAAAACCGCACTTGTAACACGGTCTTGTTTCAAGCAGCAAAAACCACGTCAACCTCGGCAACAAGAAAAAAAGAAGAAGAAAAGTCTTTGTTTAAGTAAAAGAAAATACCTACAGGGCAAAGATGCATACATTGACGGTTTTGTTTTTCTTGTTTTTTTAGATGTATATATTTTGAGGTGCTGGAGGCGTTTGGTACACCAGACATTCAAATAAAAAAGTAAACCGAAGAATTCATTCTTTTTTAAACTTTTTGTAAAGCAGCGACAGGTTAACTTGTGCGGGAAAGAATGCGGGCCAAGTTACGTCAGGCCTTGCATCTGCCCGAGTACGTACACATCATTTCAATAAAATGACGAGTCTTTTCTTTTCATTTTTATTTGGCCCTTTCCTCATCGGAGTTGGGAACGCGTGCGTAAACATTACAAAATTTTTGCTTCGACGCCGGTTGTTGAATAAATGCAACAATTCTCTGCGAAGACAACTGGAACCCGACCCTACATATATCAATTTTATTTATTTTTTCACCAAGATTGTGTTGGTGGCAGTTTTATTTTTTAAGGACTGAAATGACTGCAATATGTAAAGCAGCATTTTTTTTCAGCTTGTTTGTTTCGAAGTTTCTACAAAGTGTTGGCGTTGGCACTTCAGATACGGGGGAGCCGAGACGCATATTTTAGATCGTGGCGTGTGTCGTCTCCGACGCGGAAGGAAGACAAGCCGCGTTGCATCTACAGGCACGATATCAGCAATGGATGAGTTTCGGAAGCGGGGCAACCCACGTTGTTGAAACGGTGTGGCTGGCATGCGCGCTAGAGCACGTTGCAACATAAGAGGAGCGATAGATGCTACACCTCCAGCGCGAACGTTCTACCCTTCGATGGCAGCACTTCGGCGCACGCGAAGCGAAACATGCCGGTAGACAAAGAGAGCATCTATAGGAAGTATTCACTGGCGGCCATAGCTGTGTGCACGACTGCTGAGCGCGTGCTGATGGCGAGCTTCCACAGTTCTTTTGTAACGTGCATTCCGCACCCTCAAGGTTGCCGGTCTTAGCAGCCTATTAATGCGGGCTCGTTCAGAGCATGCGCTCTAGACATCACCCACAAATATGGCGCCCGGTGAATACTCCTTATAGAGGCCCTGAACTTGGGTTGCAAGTTGCAACAAACTATGGACCACAAATGTTTACCCTGCGCGACATTTCTCAAGACAAACAGGGTCTGTTGGCATATATACCGGAAACTCGGAATCCCAAATATAATTACTTGATACAGTATATTTAAAATGAAAACGATTACATTATTGAAGATCTATATTGAAAATGTAAACGATATGGTATTGAAGTATGTCAGGTTGTTTTTTTTTTCCCGAGCTATCACTATCTTTATTTTTCTCTCTCTTTCTACTTCTTTTTTCCCCGTTTTTTTTTTAAGTATTGCATACGCAGATTTTTATTCAATATTAACACTTTCAACTTTTCCCAAATGTGAAAAAAAAAGTTTCAAAGTCGTTATTTTGTATTAGCGTGCTGGGAGTTCACCCTTCCATTCCGACGCGCGAGAAATTAAAACTGGCCTCTTCGAGCTCGTCCTTCTTTCTCGTACGTCTCTCTAAAAGTTCATAACCATCAGGCCTTTTATTTTTAGCCTTTAAGGACCGTATATAGCATACGCCCTAAAACAAGCTAACGGTGTGCGCCGCCAATGCGTCCTCTGAGAGATCTGCCACACCACTCGCGGATCGTAATGCCCGCTTCTAAACGAGCGTTATCTTTTTACGACCGTAACTCCAGCGGAGCGTGCCGATGATCTAAAACCTCTTTCTATTTTTTTTTGCGTTTAATTTTTACTGGGAACTTTAGTTTCGTTCACGACTAACCAACTCCAGAAACAACAACAAAAAAAATGATGGAAATAAAAACTTGATTTGAACGCACGTAACCCGCGTCTCCTGAAAACCGCATGCACGCGCGATGAATTTTTACGCGTTTCTCGAATATAGTTTCCAGCAAAACAAAAACGACGTTGCGTACGGTCATAGCCATCTTGAATGACGGTGCCTTTGGTGGAGGCCAAAGCACGTGGTTTGTCGTTCAACCTTCTTTTTTCACTCCAGTCAGGCCTGTGCTATTGATAGTTTTGCTTCGACGTAAAGGAACTTACCTCTGAGCATAACTCAGCGACTCTGGCAGTCGGAAGACTCTGGTAGTCAGAAGATTGCGCCAGCCATTATACCGGCCAAGTTAAGTAAGAAAGCCTCAGGGCCGCGATATCCTACAATAGATTCCCCGTTTACTCTCTCGCCTATCCCTAATAGTCCTCATTTTATATACTGTTATCTTTTTCATTTTCCTATTTTTTCCCACTCGTCCCTATTGCCGTTTCCTTCCTCTTCCTTCTCTAATAGTCTCATTTTCCTTCCTCATCTCTCTTCGCATCCCAAGTTTCCCCGCTCATCCATATCCCCGTTTTCTCACTCTCCCTTCCTTAATAGTCTTGATTTCCCCATTCATATCTCACCTCGTTTCCCTGGTTTCCCCTCTCGACCATATCATTGTTTCCACCTCTCCTTCCCTAACGGTCAGGAGTATCTCTTGCTTTTTCTTTACCCCCTAGTTTTTCCACCGGTCCCTAACATGAGCAATAACGAAGGTAGACGCGCACGCATCCACTTAAAAGGACACTGCTCAGACTGACTCTCGACGTCTGATTGGGCAAGCCGGGAAATATTAGCAGTGACATGACGCATTCTCGATCACCGATTGGTCAATCCGACTCAAGACCCCAGTGACGCACCGCGTTCTCGACGCACAATTTTCTCCGCTTGCTCGTAAACCCCATGCTTTGGTTTGTCACAGAGCTAGATGCAAAAGCGCCTGTCGCGTTTTTAGACGATTCCAACAACAGCCTTCTGCACGCCGCCATCTTTGCCTGCTGAAGGGTGGGACGCAATCTGCAGGCGTGCGCAGTGGCTTTCTTCTGCTGAACATCAGACGTCGCGCATGCGTCTACAGCAGAGACACCACCTGGGAGGTAAGATTTGAGCGTGACGTCATCGTTGGTGGATCCCCGGCCCGCCCAAAGCGGCAAACACGGCGAAGCTCGACGAGCGTCGCCGCCGAGCGTCAGAACGCGTCCGTCTTGGCGTCGCCGAAAAGAGGCAGACGCGTTCGCCTGAGGCGTCGCCGCAAAGCGGCAGACGCGTTCGTCTGGGCGTCGCCGCAAAGTGGCAGACGCGTCCGCCTCGGCGTCGCCGCGTGCTAGCGTTGCGTTCGTTGTGAGACGCTGCAGGAGGCGCGCTGGCGGCGACGCTGACGCGAACTAAGCTGCTCTGCGTAGTTCCATCGGTGATAACGTTTGGGGAGAGAAAGGCGCTGGCGTTCTCGTCTAGGTGGTATCGTTACAGGCAGACTTGTGCCCGTTGCTTGAAAAATGTAATGGATTACAGTTACAAACTACCAAGCCTCAAATGTAATGGATTACAGTTACGAATTACTTCCGCTGAAGAAGTAACGGATTACTTCAGGTGTTAGGTTACATCGTTTTCTTCCACGTTACTTGTCCCGTACACTTATTCAAGAAAACAACAAAAATTTTGATGCTTTCAAATATGCTCGGCGACACTGCTTTCCATTTTCATGCGCCCCATTATGGTAGTCCTTGTAAAAATAAAATATTGTATCTAAGAAAAATAGTGGGGGCACGTTACCGCCGAAGAAGCGATGACGCACACCCGTATGTTCATTACTACAGATGCTCCTGGTGCTGGATTTTTTCGACAACGTCCATGGCAAACGTGTTCGATGGCAGCGACAACAGTGGGATTTGTTTCCCGAAGCATGGACCGACACCCGAGCCGACACTGTTACACTCACCGGATCTGGACGCCACGGCGTACTTCACCTGCTGGCAACCGGGGACATCCTCGGAATGGCTACAAAAGGAGCTGCCACTGTCCGGCCAGTTGGGGCCGGACAGTGGCAGCCGTCTGTTCCTATGGTAGAGGACAGAACACCCGCCTGTTCCTGCCATAGAGTTATTATAATGAACGGTAGAGGTTCAACTGGCGCTAGTGTGCTGCGGCAAATTGAAGCAGACAGCAACCAGTCGGAAATTGACTTCCGGTAATGCATTTCTATGGGAAAAAGCGAGTGCATTTTCTCTCCTGCGCTTGATTATAAGAGCAAATATCACGAATAATTCGTACGTACTAGGTAGATTGGAACATTTCTCAGTCACGCAGACGAAATAATTGGTCAGTTACGGCGTTTTTATTTTAAATTCGTGGCATGAAAAACGGTGCTAAAACCGCTTCGTACGTGTATTTATGTGCACTGTCGGACACTGTTAGCGCGAACACGGCGTCGGCGCTTTCCAGCATGGGGAATATACGTGCCAAACGAACGAAGGACATGTGAAAAACCAAGAGAGACGGCAAGAACTACGCAGTAACACTGGATAAGTAACTCCTTGTGCACGCAGACAATCAAAATAAATTGAAAGCCACGTAATATAGTTCAATTTGAAATAAATGAAGTACTGCTTTATTCTTTCTGCTCATGAATATGTGCGAAGATGCTTGTTCTGCGTTCAAAACATCACCCGCACGCTCGAAATCTTTGAAAATAGGGAGAAGCCAGAGAACAGGTGCCCGATAAAAGCTGCCCGACATAGTGAAATAATAAAAAGACACACCTTTCATAGCCCACATACTTTATTTTTTACGTTTCGAATGTTCTTTTAACCGCTCGTAAAGTTGCATGCACGACGGAGTCATTTTTATATAGCGACAGGACGGGCATATTAGCAATATATAAGCACCACCGGAATGCTGGCGAACATTGAACACACTCTACATTCCTTTCGATTGTTATTTTGCTTAGAATCGTCGCTCGTTTTTACATACCTGCCATGGAACAGAGGTTTGGGCCTGAAATATAGCGAAGTTTAACATCGTTCAGTGGTAAAGAAAAATGCTATAACTAAAGCAATTACACTTTTACAATGTTAATAAAGGTACGTACTATTCGGTACGACCCAAATAACAAAAGTTATCTATGTTATTTTCTGTCGAAGAGACAAATTTCACGCGCGTTTTCCCATAGGAATGCACAGGAGCACCGCAAAAGTTAGACTGGTTGCTGTCTGCTTCAATTTGCCTCCCGGAAGTCGCATAGACACTAGCGCCAGTTCAACCTCTAGCGTACATTTATAATAACTCTATGGTTTTTACAGGTTAGTTACATCGACAATGTCCTATGTTTCCACAGTAGCGATTCCTGTCTGCCTATGGTGTCGTGCCCCAATGACGACGTTCGCTACTGCTTAAGATTGCTGTCCTGCATTGAGCGCTGTTATATCGTTTCGACTTCACAAATGTTTTTGGTAATGTCGGTAGACGTCGAACTAAACCAGGGTCCAGGTACTGAACCTATTGCTAGCATTCCAGGTACTGTTCAGCAAATTGAGGGTACTCAAAACTACATGCTGGCTTAAGTCACGGCTCTCCAAAATTAACACAAAAAAGCACGAATGTTTCCGTGGGTCAACTGTCTTCAAGAACAACGGCTATTGAGACAGACCTGGCCGAGGTCAACAAACAGCATGTCAATTGAGCTGACCAACCTTCAAAAACAATGTGATGATCAGCAAAACCGACTTCGACGATGTAATTTGTTATTTTTGGCTGTCCTGACGCTCTGACAAAAACGTGGAGCCAATCAGAAAAAACAAAAAAATATATGTACTTGCTTTTTGTTCAAAGAAGATGGGCATCCAACTAACCCCTTCCAATCTTGAACGGGCACACCGCCTAGGTAAATTTCAAGAAGGCAAGAACAAACCTACTATCGTTAAATTTTGTCGTTTTAAGGACAAAGAGAGTATCGTGGCCCGCTGGTTCAAGCTAAAAGAAGCCAATTTTGCTGTCCCCGAAGATTTTTATCTGCTTCATTACGGCAAAGCCCGAGACAAACTTTTCGAGTACGGAAAAAGCCTTAACGCTTCTTTTAAGATGCGCCTTAATAAATTACACATTGAAAATATGCGCTATTCCCATGAACAAGATTCACAGTCTGTTTTAGAGCAAAATGTATAGCAAATAACGCGAAAAGTGAATAAAAAGTTAATCAGCTCCCGCCACATCGAACCACGTGATAAAAACCAACTTCATTCTGTTCTTTTTACCAACATTTGTAGTATCATCGTATCATACCGAAGCGCGATAATCTTCGTGCTGCCATAGAAGACAGCGTATCCGCTATCATTGTCCTAACAGGAACGTGGCTTAATCCTACTATTGATAACACAGAGTTACTCCCCCATAATGATGACTGGAACATTTTTCGCCATGACCGAGCCGTCCGAAGAGACAGTGGCGTGCTTATTGCTATAAAAAAAATATTATTTTGATGTGGCGATTGCAAATAAAAGCATTGAATTCACAGCAGTATGTGTCCACACGCCGTCCAATAAAATCACTATGGCTGCGTGTTACAGACCACCTGACTGTGTTTCATCTTTCTCTCTCACGCTTTTCTCCGTATTAGTTGATATTAAAAACCGATTCCCAAAAGCTAAATTCTTGCTTTTTGGTGATTTAAAATTTTCACTAATAGATTGGGGCAATGTATCATCCGATGAGTCACGCACATCGACAAAATTTCTTGACACGTGTCAAACTTTTAACTTGACCCAGGTGGTTAACCAGCCTACACGCTCTGCTAACAATCTAGATCTCGTCTTAACCACATCGCCGGACCTTGTAAAAGTGGTTCAGCATTGTAACGGTTTGAACGACCGAAATATCCTTCACGTCAATCTGTCATTCTCAATATTAGTAAAAAAATTTAGAAAATCTGTAAAATTATTTACGATTATACTAAAGCCGATTGCGAAGCAATAAATAATAATTTTTCAGATATTTATAGCTTGTACATAACCGAATTATAGGTAAGATATGTTGAGAAAACCTGGGCGCTTTATAATAATAAAATGAAGAGTCTGGATAAGTAATACGTCCCTACTTTATGTATCATTACTGACTCATCGAATCCATGGTACTATAAAACCCTCCGGTTATTATGCAGTTAGAAAAAACGACTGTTTGCAAAGGCTAAACAAACTAACTTATCTAACGCCTAGGGCTCTCACTATACTGCGCTCAGAAACTATACCAAAAGCATAGAACTATCTAAAATTAATTTTTTTTTTACCCAGTACTTGCCCACAGTTTTACGAAATAACCCGAACAAATTCTGGAAACTTATATCACCTAAAAGTGGTCTCGCAAATATCAACCTGGAGGATATAACCGGTGAGTCTGTACCGGAGAACGAGCGCCCTGTATTGCTTAATGAATGGTTTTATTTCATATTTACGATAGAAACCCCACAAAATATTTCTACCGTCCCAGAAGAGTGTTATGACCCCATGTCGTTCATTACTCTTAACTCATCTGGTATCATTAAGCAAATGAAAAAACTACCACTCACTTCCTCAGCTGAACTAAACAATATTAATGCAAAGATTTGGAAAAAAAGAAAAGCCAGCATTTCCAGTGAAATTGGAGGGATCAGTGGCCGAGTGGTCTAGCGCACACCAGCTCGAAGTACGTGAAGCGAAAGCTCGCGCTGCAGAACCCAGGGATCTTGGGTTCGATCCCCACGCCATGCCCGTTTCGATCTGGATAAGCATCGCACCGGCGTGCGGTCGTGTATCACTACTGCGTGGTGAACGTTAAAGACCCCCAGACTAGCGGCTGTACTGCACTGGCTAAATTGCTCATATACAGCTGGGAGACAAGTCGCCTGTTGAGGCAGACTAAGTTGTAGGCTGCATAAACATACACACAAGCCAATTTTTTTAATATATCAGTCGCAGTTTTAATTAATCTGTTTCTGAGGATTGCCTAGCCCCCGACCGGAAGGTTGGCCACACACAGGGAACTCGGTCTTCTGCCTCTAGCTATCACCACATCTCTCTAACCTGCATTGCGTCTAAGCATTCCAGCACATCTTATATTCTAACATCATGACTCACCTATCCTCCAATACTTTTCTTCGAGCACCAGCACGGTTTTCGTAGGGGTTCTCCTGCGAGACCCATCTATCTGTATTTGTTCATGAACTACAGAATAACCTAGGTCACCATGTACAAACTGACGCCATCTTCCTTGACTTCTTGAAAGCATTCGACCGAGTTCCCCATCAACGCATACTTTCTAAACTATCATCCTTGCATTTAGATCCCCTCACATATTCATGGATTAGTAGTTTTCTTGCGTCTCGTTTGCAATACACAGTCGTTAACGATCATGAATCTAATCTAACAAGCGTCACTTTCTGAGCATCAAAGGGTTCTGTCCTTGAACACCTGCTTTTTCTTATCTTCATTAGCGACCTTCCGTATAACATCTCCTGCATAGTAGAACTTTTCGCTGATGACTGCGTCATTTACCTATTGCACCATCCCATCAGACACTGATAATCTTTTGTTTCAAAGTGATCTCATAAAAATTAACGACTGGTGCAGAAAATTGCCGATGTCGCTTAACAAATCTAAGTGTAAACTAATCTATTTCACCCGTAAAACGTATCCTTTACCCTTCCAAGATACCCTTGACAAAGACGTATTCGAATCAGTATCAGTGTATAAATATCTTGGCCTTAGACTAACACCTACCCTCTCGTGGAAACCTCACACTGAAGTCATTTCTGTAAATGCTTCCCAAACCCTAGGATTCATCAGACGTAATCTGCGAGACGCTACACCCCCCTCCCCCTTCCATGTCTGAAAGATGGCCTATGAAACTTAAGTAAGACCAAAATTAGAGTATGCATCCGCGATCTAAAGCCCTCATTAAGTCTGCCTAATCAACCGCCTAGAGTCCGCACAAAACCGAGCCGCCCGATTCATCTTATCATCGTATGACCACTTCCGCCAGTGTCTCTTCTCTAAAATGTCAACTTGGACTTACATCCTTACTCAACCGAAGGAAGCTCTCTCGTCTTCGCTTTCTTTATAAAATTTATTATCATTGTCCAGAACTAAAGAACGCTTTGCTCTCACTCCCCGATAGAATACCATCCCGCCTGAATAGCTCTTGTGCAATTAAACAAATTTCCGGCAAAACTAACACATTCACCGAATCATTCCTCCCATATGCCATTCCAGAATGAAACCATTTGCCATCCTCTATCGTTGGTACCACTGATGCAACCGTATTTTACGTTCTCTTACTAGCCCATTATGTATAATATCTCCTGTCCTTATCTTATGTGTGCGTGCGTATTCTATAATTGTTCTACTAATGCGTCTGCTATTGTATTCCTCGTTATACTGCCCCCCCCCTCCCCTTATGTAATACCCTAAACGGGCCTTTAAGGTGGAAATAAATAAAATGAAATGAATGTAGGTGCACTTCGTTCGTTGTAAGCTGGCAAGGCAGCGAAAGCTGCAACCACACCCGCCATCTTTATAGCTTACGGCGGCGGGAAATGATCCCTGGAATTCTGCGGACAAAGTAAGTGGTGCGCATGATCAGTAGCGGCGTCTACCTCAGCTAGGAGATGAAGAAGACAACGTCAACTCGGCGTTGCCTTCTTGATCTTTGCTTTTCGCATATTTGAATATGCCTTCTTCGTTTTTCTAGTGTTTCTAGTGACCGGTCATTCAAAAAGATCGTGTTTTCTTTTCGTATATTTTCCTCGTCACGATGTTTTCTATATTGTTGAACTTGCTATCTTTATGCTCCTGAATTGTCTGCGCTCGTATTGCTCCCATTTCTGCATTATGTTCATATTTAAAAAAAAACAAGTAATTAAAGTAATCCCTTACCAATCTTTTGTAACGAAATTACATCAAAAATTACTGCCGCAAAAAAGTAACATACCAATTACATAATTACTCGAAAAAGTAACGGACTACTTGTCAAGTCTGGTTAAGACCCAGTGAGTGTGCATTTTTCACCTCGGTGATAAGGTCCGGGAGTAAGGGCTTATCTTCCGCGTAATGCCAAACATCGCACATGCGACCGGAGCCCAGTAACTCCAAACTTCTCTCCAGAGTAATAAGCGCTGCTTTACCGCAAAATACTGAAAAACACTTAATGTTCGCGAGCCCTTAATTTTCACGAATTGAAAGACTCGCGAAATTTAAGGGCACGCGAAGATTTCGGTTCCTAAGAGTTGCAATGCAGGCATCTGGAATTCGCGAAACTTAGCAGCCACGAATATGTCCTCTTTGACCGATTCGCTAAAAATAAAGGCCGCGAAAGTAAAGTCTTTTACAGTACCGTGGAAGCAGCTATTTCGTTCAAGCGCCCACCATTAACATTTGCCCAACCTGGCAATTGTGCAAAGTATACGTTAAGCACCCGATATGACTGGACAAGCGCCCATGTCTAGATTAATCCAGTTTTCAGCGCCAGTGGAGTAAAAACTCCCAGGTTAATATATTTTTTTGCGATAGAAAGATACATATATTCCGTTTCATACTTAGCGTGCAACGCTGTCAAAGCTACTGGCGCGAGCGCGTGGCTTTATCTATGGTTTTGTTTGCGCGAGAACGCGTGCAAATGATCTACGAGATCAAGCCCCACGCTCGCGCCAGTAGCTTTGACAGCGTTGTACGCTAAGTATGAAACAGGGATATAGTTGCAAGCAACGTGATATTTTTCTTTTCGCTTAATTTTTTTATCTCAATATTTTTCGGTTTTCTTTTTTCTTTTTCTTTTTTAGAATACACACAAGATTATGAAATTTCCGACAACAACAAACGTTTTTATGCCTTTTTAGTCGTGTGCACACCGGGATGTCTTTCTTCATTTTGTGCGTAGCTTGGCATTACAATTCCCGCAGTAGCGACGTTCAAAGACGACAAGAGAAACTGGGTCGTTATGCGGTTAGTGACGAAAATGAACCGAGTGAGCGCATACACGCGCATGTGTATGTTTTTTCTTTCTTTTTTATTATAACGTAATGGCGTAGTGCCTACTGTGATAATGTTATTCTGAGGTCTGGAAGTTACGAGGGATTCTTACAGGGTTATTAGATGCCGTTTTGTATCATAAGCGCCGGTTTCGGAAATGGGTTTCCGGAGGCTTGTGGTCGTGCTAAACAGGGCCAAATGACTTCTTTTGGTCGGTGCCGTTTTGCTTATATACCCGTTTGTTTTTGCTTTTGTTTTTAAATACTTCATAACTAGTAATGTTTTCGTTTTAAAATTAAAAATATGGTTGATGTTGTCAGTATATTTCTAACTTTCTTTTTTCATTAGGGCTGCCTCGAAGATTTTGCTACTGCTTTATTTATGAGTACAACCTTCTCTGCCAGATGTCGCAACAACGGCTTATTTTGTAAGGTTTTCTCCGTGCTTTCCTGCTGCAGCATATTGAAGCACAAACTCAAAATCGATCAGTTGAAGCTCAATTTAAGAAAGAAAAAAAGGTGATGTAACATCCTTAAGAACGTAATAGACCGATCTCTCTAATGGCACGTTTACACGCGGATTCGCAAGCGGATCCGCGCAAGCGAAAGCGGATTTCGGTGCCGGATGGCGAAATCGACTCGTCGCTGGCGGAAAATCTGGATCACTCCGGGACCCGTATCGAAATTTTTCGGCAGCGGCGAGTCGATTTCGCCACCCGGCACCGAAATCCGCTTTCCGCCTGCGCGGATCCGCCCCCGAAACCGCGAGTGTGAACGCGCCGTAAGCGTTCCACGCATGCGTGACGCCGCCAAACTGTATTCGCAGGAAGCAGGCGCGAGCGCACGAGACGCGCCAGTGCACGAGAAACGAGACGCAGACTCGCAGCGGGGGCATTGTAACGCGTGCAGAAAGACCACAGTTGCCACGATGCACGCCGGCAGCGCATAAGAATGCACGATTTCTCTGACGTCACGGAAATGGAGGAGCCTCCATAAGTACCCAGATTGTCGGCCCGCAAACCAAAGCTCTGTCTGATGTCCAGTGCACTTCGGCGCATTTGCCGTTGTTCTTTGTTTGTTTGTTTGTTTGTTTGTTTGGTTGGTTTGCGTGTGTGTGTGTAGGGGGAGGGGGGCTGGAGAACCTCCTCTTTCGCAGTTCGTATATGTTGCAATAGAGTAGCTTGCTTCCGGTGTTGAAGCTCCTAGTGAAGACGCTCTTTAAAGGGGACAATAAGCCACATATTTCAGGAAAGGCCTATTCCCTGTGCTACGCAGATGAAGAAAACAAAAATGGCAAACGAAAATTCTCTCTCTCTCTCCCTCTGTCTGTCTATATATATATATATATATATATATATATATATATATATGTAGGTAGGTGAAAGTCAGATAAAATCACGTGTTTGACACGTCAGAAGTTTCACACTGCCTTTTCCTTTTTCTTTTCTATTCCGGCACAAAAATAATTGCAAGCGTGTCGGTTATTTTTGGTTGATAATCGGATAAAAACAACTTGTTCGTCTTAAAAAAAAAACGAAAAAAAGAAACTTTGCAACATGTGTTAAACGGGTCTTCGATTTCTGCGAAAACACCGATCTATCAAGCAGTCTTGAAACAGAATTTCTTCGCGGTTGGACGGCCCTACTATCCTAACCCATCACAGCGTGTCCCCGAAAAACTAGAGTGCAGTCTATTTTGACACGGAAAACTAAACTATGGCATCGCCGAGTGCTTAGTCTCCCGCCAAATGTAGCGCTAGCGGTCCTGGCCAGATGCCAGAGTTTCAACAACTAACAGTTACCTTTTGTTCAACAGATATAGTGGATTTCCTGGAACCTGGCAGCTGACGCATTTCAGCCCCAAGTATTCGATGGCATCGCTGGCCGCCATTTTTTCATTAAAAAATGTTGGAACATTGCTTATAACCTTTGAGCCAGATAACGGAAAGCTCTAAAACGTTAGCAACTGGAGCGGGACCGCTATCGCTACATTTTGGCGGAGATTTGGCATTCGGCGATGCGTGGTTTATTTTTGCCGTAAAAAAAAAAAAAGCATTGTAATTACTTTTTTGGATGCACCATGTACACATCGCGACACTGTTAGCGCGAACACGACATTGTCGCATTTTCGCATTTTACTTCTAAATAGTATAAGCGAGCACGTAGCTGTTATCGCTTACATTATAGAACTAAATGAG
Organism: Ixodes ricinus; assembly: GCA_037355805.1. Classification (NCBI taxonomy): domain Eukaryota; kingdom Metazoa; phylum Arthropoda; class Arachnida; order Ixodida; family Ixodidae; genus Ixodes; species Ixodes ricinus. The sequence goes on from JAZHYW010011912.1 coordinate 164,397, forward strand.
CTCTTCCCATAGCAATAATCATTTGAATGACATCCCTTGGTTTCAATGAGCAAAACTGAAAAAACCAGCGATCGCTCGTTCGCGCTAACAGTGTCGCGCACTGTTCATCATGCGCCCTGCCAATGCGGAGTGCGAGTCGTCTGCTTCTTTTGCGTGAGTTTCGGTGACGTCATAAAGACGCCGAGCTCTGATTGGCTCTGATTGGAGGATAGTGGGTAGACTTCAAGGCAGCTTGCCTTGAGGTCTACCCACTATCCTCAATCAGAGCCAATCAGAGCTCGGCATCTTTATGACGTCACCGCAACTCCCGCAAAGAGAAGCAGACGACTTGCAGTACGCATTACATCACCACCACCGCAGCGGCGTGCCGTGTAGAACTGGAGCTTCTGCAGACGGAACGAAGGATTTCCATTCTAATGGCGCGCCACCTTTTGTGACCCACGGTTCACTCTAACCGACGGTATTTTACATCCCCTAAAACCCGGAAGCTATTTTTCAGTCGTCCCGATCGAAGAGAGCGCCAGCGAAACCCAAAATTGGGTCTGGAAGCAATATGAGAACGATCGACGTGCGACGTGAGAAACGGTCGGGGCTTACACACGCAATGAGATCGTTATTGAAATGAAACGAGCTTTGTCAACGGCCACGTTAGAATCTATAGATCATCGCGTGCTTTTTTCAGCAAAATGGAAGAACTAGGTTTCATTATGCCAGGAATTTCTATTACCACGTGCGCTAAAAGAACAGTTATTTCTTTCCGTATTCATTTAAAGGCAGTGAAAACTGTCCCCGCAGTGCCAAGAGGCATTATTGCAGGAGAAGGGGGGGGGGTTGAGGTGTACATTTGTCCGAGAAATATACTCGATCAAAATCACATGGAAGAAAGCAAGTTCGTTTTCTTAAATTGTTCTACAAAATCCTAATTTTCATAAAAATGTTCAAAGATCTTAACGTTTTGTTTCTTTTCGTTTACGTCGCGTCCCTTTAACACCATGATAAAAAGGCCGCTTCTTTCGAGTTACCACACTGCCAACGCGTGCTTCGTGTTGGTTTGTTGCCGCTAGAATCACTGAATAAGGTACGCCTAGGATATCGGCACCCCATGGACCGATTATTTTGCGGGGCTGGGCGGAGACACCACAAGACGTATTCCGTAATGCAAATACTCAGATACTTGTATTTTAGGGTCAAGACACAGATACTCATACACGCTTGCCTTTTATTAACCGAATATCCATAAGGTACTTCCGCAAAAACATTAAAAAAAAGTATTCCAGAATGCAGGTACACATACATAGAAAAAATATTTTTTTCCGAACACTTGTAGGTGTGAATGATGCAGTTCGTGGGGAATGCAATTGGCAAGGCTGGTATTCCTACCTTTATGTCAGTTTATGCACCTTCTCTTACTTCGAACTCTTCATCTATTCACAACTAATGCCGCTCTAAAACAAAATACACATTTTTTTATGTGATTTAGATAGGTTTAGGAGAGCAACGATGGCTTGCCATGCTTGTCAAAAGGCGTTTGCCCGAAATGAATTTTATTTTGTCGTGAAGGTGTGTCTAAATTTGAGCACTCCTTCATGGCAACACAGGGATCTGATATTAGCTTATCCTGCTATTCTTGCATGTGACCGTTCTTCGTACCACCTTTGTTTTGGTGTTTTTGCATTTTTATTTGTTTCTTTCAATTTTGGTGACTCTGACCTATACCAGGCAACTTGGCTTCCGCCCTGCGTAGAGAGATTGTGCAACGGGTGCACGTTGCTAAGGATAGACCCAGCACCAAAAAACGTTTTTCAGTTCATAGACCACCGACAGCAATTTTCGACAAAAATGTAACGAGACCACCTCCCCAGCCTGGAAGAGCCTCAGTATACAAGCGATACATCGCAAATGTATTTTACTACAGAAATGCGTCTGTACTTCAATACTGAAATACAAATACATCTGAGAAAAAATATCTCGATACAAGGATACAGATACTCGAAAGTATCCTAAGATACTATCGTGATGCATTTGTATCGCGATTCTGCCCAACCCTGTAGAGCAGGGGGGGGGGCACTATTGGTGGGTACTCTTTAGAGGGGGCTGGGGGCTTCCCGTGTGCATGAGTGAACGGTATTTCACTCCAAATGCATTCCCGCCAGAAATATCAAACGCTGTTTGTAGGGATATGAGTTTGCTCCTAAAACGACGCTTAAATCTATTGGAAGCATCTTTTTTTCAAGATTATTCAAGCAGGAACGAACACTGCGTGTCTTAACAAGAGCAGAGACGCGCTAATGGTGGAGACTCCTCAGAGAGGGCTTTCCGTGGGCATGAATGGATGGTGTTTCAATCCAGAAGCATCCATTTTAGAAACATCAAACGATGTTAGTAGGCATAGGGGTTTTCCCCTAAAACAATACTGAAATCTACCCAAAGCCATATATTTTTTTTTCAGATTCTCCAAGCAGGAACGTACCCTGCATGTGTTGACGAGAGCAGCAGGGCTGAGCATGCAGAGATCCTCCAAAAAGCATTCCGGAATACAAATACTGAGATGAAAGTACTTTAGTGCCAAGATACAAATACTAAGATACATTTGCCTTTTATGTAACAGGAACCCCTGACAGGCTTCTGCAAAAACGTCAAAAAAAGTATTTCTGAATAGTTACAGATGCATAAGAAAGACATTCATTTTCCCCCGAACAGTGCTAGTTGCGGAGGGTGCAGTTCGTGCCGAATGCAAATGGTAGGGCTTTTAGTTCTCTCTTTATGTCAGTTAATGCACCTCCCCTTAACGTTTCATATATTCATAGCTACCATCCCAAATGCCGCAAAAAAATATTGTCGTTTTTAGTGACTCACACGTACTGGAGACCAACAACGGATTGCCATGCTTGACGAAAGTGCGTCTGCCTGAAATAAATTCTGTTTTGCCGTGAAGGTGTCTGAATTTGAGACACACCTTCATGGCAAAACAGGGTTCTGAAAGTAGCTTATCCTGCTATTCTTTAAGGTAACCGTTGTTCGAACCACCTTTTCTTTTGTTTTTTGCCCTTTTCTTAATTTTGTTTCTCAAATTTTGGTGACTGATATTCACCAGTACAATCAGGCTTACCCCTCTACAAGGGGCTGTGCGGCGGGTACATATTATAAATACTAGGACTCCTCGAAGTAAAAACGTGGTTTTCAGTTTATCATAGAAAACGGACAGTTTATTTTCGACAACAAAATATACCGAGATCCCCAAGCCCGGCAGAGTATCGCGATACAAGTGGATACATCGAAATCTGTTTCTCCACTGAAAAAAAAAAGAGCATTTTCAGAAGTATTTAGATAAAGAAGTACAGATACTAGAAAATATCTCTGAGATACTATCGCGATACATTTTGTATCGCGATACTGCCCAATCTTGTTATCATCACTCCACATACAGCGAGATAACGACATTAGCCGATGTAGAGCGCCGTGACCGAATCGAGATATGCAAGTAAGTGTAAACATGAAAAATACCTTGCTTCCTGTTATAGCTGCCGCTGCTTTTAGTTGTTGCCATTGGCAAATCGCTCTCTCGTCGAGACACAACACGGACAATAATGGCGGATCAAATGTGAAGCGCGCCGAAGTCGTCAATTAATTAAGAGCCCACCCCACGCGCAACATGTCTGTGCTCCGTTCATCGGAAGTTACCTCAGGCAATAATACCGTCAACGTTATAAATTGTTTTCTTCACACGCACATTAAAGCTAATTAGCTTCACAAACTTATTGGACCTTGGGATCCTGGGTTCAATCATCACCCTTGACCGTTTCGATCTGGGTGGGCATCCTACCGGCGCGTGATATCGTGTATCGCTAATGCGTGATACACGTTAAAGACCCCAGGCTAGAAGTGCTATTGTAGCGACGCCCACTAAAGCTCACCAACTATACCCACTGTGTAAACAGAACAACATTTAAAAAAATCGTAAATCAAAAGTGCAGCCTCAGCATAACAAGTCAGCTCTGCCCATCAAAACTTACACCAGGCTTAATTGCGCTAAAGCTGCGAAGTTTGCTGAAAAGCTTAAGTTAATTAGCTCATTAATCAATAAAGAAACTCCGCCCCTTCACGCCCCTTTTTCCAAATAAGCGGTGGAAAAATTCGCGGCACCGACGGCAAACAAAACAAGCAAAACAATTAAGGCCATTAGTAAGCGACGCCTCTACCATTACACTCCCTAATCGTCAGCCAGCCCGTCTACGTGCTGATGATCCCCAAACACGTCGGAGGATTTCGATCGGGGTGGGGTGCAAAGTTGCCACCCACCGTAGCTGGGTGGCGCAAGCCGCCGCCCAATTCGAGCCGTGTTTGTTCATCCAGCCGCGTGCTCTCCAAACACCTGCCCCCAGGGACCAATCAGGCCGGAGGGCAAACAAAGCTGGACGGCAGGATTTAGGACGCGGACGCGCGGACGAAATCTCGATTGCGGGAGTTTGTTACCCTCGTCTCTTTTCGCAGAGTAGCCGTTCTTACGGTAACGCCAGAACGGCACCGAGCTCTGATTGGCGTCGTTCTGGATCCAATAAAAAAGCGGCGGCTAGGTGGCAGCAACCTGCCGCCCGATTCAAAGGGAAGCAGGCGGAGATGCGGAGTCGTTTGCAAATGATCAACGCAGCTCAGTTGCAAATGCAGCGCATAAAACCACGTGACCTCGATCCACCAGTCGGAAATCTCTGTAATGCAGGCTCTCTAATCCAAACACACTCGGCACAGTCAACGCAAATGTGTAAACAAGCCTTTAGTACGTGTCACGTTCGGTACGTTTTATTTTTGCTTTTATGGAGTAACCCGATTGCGTGACAAACACACTTTTTATTTTGTTTGCCAACAAATACGTGCTTACCGTTTGTTCGCAAACATGTTCGGTCGTAGCGAGTTGGTAATGCTCTAAAGTAAAGCAGCAGCGAATAGCTAACAAGTCGTTTGTGACGCGTTTGGAAGCAGTGTTATGTTTGTTGTCGCTCTAATGTTTGTTTCCGTGTGTTAGTGTTGGTATTAATTATGTCCGAGGAATGTGTGCTTGTGTTTCGGGACCTCTTGAGGCTTTGCGTACTTGGTGTCTGGGACTTTCTAAATGCAGAATCTGAAGACTTGACTAGATTTCACCCAGTAGCAGGAATCAAAACCTAGCTTTCTCTTGAGGATCAATAAATAAATAAATAAATAAATAATGGCAGAGATCTCGCTATTTAAAAAAAACTCCGTGCGAGGGAAGTATTTTCTTTACGCTTCCTCTAGAAATTGGGTTTAATTACTACGAAGTGGCATTAAACATATATTCCTCATTATACAAGCGTCCAAATTATGGCTTTATATTATGTCTTCCTGACCGTATAACTCGCCTTGTTCAGAACGCATAAGTGTATCTTTCACGACTCTTTTGCAGAAAAATCTGGTTAAGCCTGAAATAAAACACAAGGCGTATGATTTTGATTGGGACTGATTAACAACAAGCCGTGAAAGGTACAGTAATGCTATCTGTGCATTGGAGTTATATTTCCAGCACGATATAACGGGCTAATCGTTACTATTCGTCTAATGATTAGCTAAAATGGGTCGAGTAACTGTAATATTTCATAAAAATTAAACGTATGGTTTCAATTTCAAGCTTGTTCGCGTCATTAAAGACCCCTAACTTAGTACACTTTATAATGAATGAAAACACCTGGGCTGAAGCGCGGGGGTGCAGGTTAGGCAGTCGTGCAACAGGTGCAAGGCTGGCAGTGTGGCGACGCGGACGGTCAGCGTGTCATCCGCGTTTTCCCGCCGCCAGCCTTGCGCCTGTTGCATTTTGTATTATATTTATATATATAAAACACAAAATAACAGAAATGAAGACTGGATATTAAATACGACCCCCATGCGACCACGCCCTTAGGAACATATCCTCGCCGGTCTGCAGCGAATCGACGAGGGTAAATTGGTTCGTCGAACCGAAAGACAGAGACAAAAACATCGGCGTGTCCGTACCGGGGCACCACCCATGGCGTACACGGAGAGTCGAGACGACACTCAATAATATCCTCGGGTGGAGTCGGGGAACCAGACGGTCGTAATCTCCTCAGATTGCGCCGCGGTTCCCGGCGCAGAGAGCAGTGCACCACCACCTAGAGAAGAGAAGGACCCCGAGACATCGACGTCATCGTTCGTGGGCGTCGTCTGCTCGTAGCGTCTGGCGTTCTGCGTTCGAACGCGAAAGCCAGCGCGAGGAGCAGACGAATGCTCTCGCTCGCCCTGGTTGGAGGCAGCTATGGCCTTCGCGTCTACCCGCTAAACCTTCCAATCACAGAGCTCGGCGCTCTGACGTCACGGCGCGCTCTCGTTTCCTCCTCTCCTTCGGTTTCTCTCCGTATACTCCCTTTCACTTTACGTCCGAGTGCAGCTCACACTACGATCTGATGTAACCAACCAGGCTGTATCAAATGTGCATCGTCACGTCGCTCATCGTCTTTGTATTTTTGCCTTCGCCGAGTAAACCACCTGGTGCCTGCGAAACCCCCCAAAAAACAGAAAAAACAGTTATGGCAATTGTGTTGCATACGGGAAACGTTTTAGCATCAGAAACGTTTAGCGATACTCCGAGTTTCCAGACGTCTGACGCCTACGTTCACGGCGCTCCTTATCGGATAGTTTAACGCGTACCATGTGTCCACTTGATAGTTGTTCCTAGAATGAAGCGATACTATATACTTCTATTCGGGCTGATAAGCCTGGCGATCTTATAGATCCTTCCATACTCGCGAGCTCCTCTCCCTCAGTGCGCGCAAGTGGTGAAGCTCCTCCTCGCCTACCCCTCTGGTCACATGAGCTCCCAGTTAACCAATCAGCCGTTGATCACCTCACTCCTACTCTCCCACCCGCCAACCAATCCGTGTCGAGCCTCGCGGCCACGCTTTTATCTGGGCTTCACGAAGTGCCGAACACCTAGCCAAAGAGCGTTCCATGTTAAAGTACGGTAAGAAGGATCCCGCTAAAGAGGGGGGAGGGGGGGGCTTAAACTCAGAAGGCGTTAACGCGCTAGAGTTTACACTCTTGTAGAAAATGCTCTGTCTCGCCACATCTCTTAAAAAGTGGAACTCAACGTTTTTTACGTTTTTTTAACATGAAGCCTAACATATTTGTCTAACAAAGACAACGTCGACACTGTCTGTTCGTTTGCTCGTGATCGGGTTGAAAATACATACACCGAAATAGACGCGGAGTTTCGGAAGTTGCAGAGAGGCGAGAATGTCGATCCAACCCGTGTTTACGGTGAAGCGAAAAAAGACATCGGAAACCAAAAAGAATAAACAACAATTTCTATACAGAGATTCTTTTTTTGTAACACAAGATATTCTCTTTCCTTCGAGATCGATTGTTCAAAGAGAAAAGTTGGCGATTGAATAGAACCACCCATTTCGTGCAAAAGGTGCTTTCGTTTTGGGGGAAAATAAAAAAAAAATATCTTTGAGAAATAAAAGAAGTTGATAAATAAATTACCTTTAAAGACACGGCATGAACAGCGAAAGAAGAAACGATAGCCTCTCCCCTAGCTTTAGCCTCGTGGGCTCAGGTTCAAAAGCTAGCTTCGCAGCTTTGAAATTCAATACCCTTCCGGCCTTTGGATTCGTATTGTCCTTTGAGGTTTATAATTTGTTTCATTCATTTATTTTGTTCGGAATGCTGTTAATGTCACGAGGAGGCTCCAGCAGACGGTAAAGCTGCAAAACACACACACACACACACACACACACAGACACAGACACACACACACACACACACACACACACACACACACACACACAGACACACACACACACACACACACACACACACACACACACACACACACACAGACACAGACACACACACACACACACACACACACACACACACATACACACACACACACATGAAGACACGCACTCAAAGAGGGATTAAACAAAAGCTTATTTGGCAGCGTGGGCACTTCTAGTGCCCACGCGGCCAAGTTCCTATACGCGCTTTGATTGTACCATTTTACATTTCTTTTCTTTTTTTAAAATTATTTTTCTGGTTTAAATGTTTGTATTTAAATGCTGATTTAGGATTATTTTGTTTAGTATTACTTCGTTTGTATTGTATTGCATACTTTCCGGCTGTCGACGACTGCGACAGTTCTCCGATCCGGCCCCTTAGCCAAACCTTTTGGAAACCCCTGCTCAAAACAATCTCCCATTGCTTACGTCGTATTTTAATCAGCGACCCTTGGAAGCTAATGGCGACGGGGCAGTCGCTGGAGCAATCTGTTTCGCACGTTCATATGACAGTGGTTGTCAGCTAGTTGGAAGGAAGGCGTATAGTGCATTTTACTAAAGAGCGTTAGCCATGGCGCTCTAGTCCTGGCCGCTGGTCGGCGCCACCGGTCTCAATACCACTCACTGCGGCCTCTACAACAACTTTCGTAACACCCCCCCCCCCCCCCCCCAAAAAAAAAAAAAAAGCTTGAGAGGTCGTTTTTAGCGCAGCGGGTACCTAAATCAAGCGGCCATGTGCAGAACGATCACATGGCAACAGGCGCCTTGCAATCATGTTCTCAAAATTAAATGACGTCGTTCGACTTGCAATCCGCCAAAAAGGACAAAAAACAATCAAACATCAAACATGAGTATCCGGCTATTATGTATATACCGGGTCTATGATACTTCTGCTTTCCTTGTCTCAAAACTTTAATTAATACTTGTAATAGAGATTGCATCATTTCACTTAAGCAATACGTTACGCGCCTCGCCATTGTAAAAGAACGCCCGCAAGAATACGCGAACAAAATTTTGAAGGCCGTCAAATACTAGAAATAAAGAAATGCGAGATTCCCAGCTGCGCGCGACAGCGCCGCCAGTTTAATCATCGCGAACACGACTGAAAACCACGCCGCTCTTGGGGCAAGATCACCCTGTAGTTCGGAGAATAACGTCGGCTCGGAGCTTGTATCAAATAAAAATGATGGAACAAGGCCTCGTTCGCTAACACGTTAATAATCCTTACAGTGCGGCGAAGTGTTTCTTCGTTCATCGGAAAAGGCGTCTGCATTTTGTCAGCAGTTGAAAATCTAGTTCAGTGTCGCTCCACTGGGTACCGGCGCTTCTTAGTAAAGTCCCCTCTACGCGGAAAAGTAAAGTGAATCTTCCGAAGAGCGCCGCGGGCAATGCTTGGAACAATCATGACGGCGGGCGAGATGCGTGAGAGAGCACGACATACGAAAGTGTGCCTGCACGGCGGAGTACGAGGAGCCGGAGAGAACAGAGAGAGAGAGAGAGGGAATGCCTCTGCCCAGTACTTTGCTATACGGGGAGCAAGTGTGCCGAAATTGCGTCTTTTGGAACACGCGATGACGAGGCAGCCGAGCGCGTGTTGCCATTGGTTGAGACTGGGGGTAAACAAAAGCACGTGGTGCGCAAGGAGCAAACGAACTTGCACCTGTAGAGTTCAAAATGCTTCACTTAATGTACAGCCACCGACAACTCTAGAAACGCTGGACGTGGCTTACTATACACTAAGACTTGCTGCCTCGTCATTGGTTCATCTTCGTTGTTATCGGGAAATGCCGCAATCCTGTTAGTTGTAAAGGGGTAATAAAATAATATTTTTTGCGCTTCTTCAACTGTCAGTGACCATAAATTAAAAGTCTACTCCGCTCAATATTTTAGAGCGCAGCTCTTAGGCGCCCGTTTCCGGCTTGAGCGGCGTCGGCGTCGGCGTCGGCGTCGGCGTAACCGTAAGGTCACGTGGCCCCCCAGGTCACGTGACCTTACGGTTACGCCTTGGGGTCACGTGACCCCCGAGGTCACGTGTTTATTAGTATTTTTTGTTTCTTTTTTGGTATACATCCGGACGGGAGGCAGAGGCGAAAGGCTGCTAAGCCTGATGAGGCCTCTGCCCAATTACAAAGTTCTTGGCAGGTCAGTCAGCGATCAGCCAGCATTCAGGACGGACTGAAAAGCAACATAACTTAGTCTAGGTTCATTTATAAAAAATGAAAGCCGTTTACAACTCCCTGTAATGCCGAATTGGAGCGCAGCTCTTGAGGAGGGGGGAAGGTGCGGAGGGAGGGAGGGGGGTTCACGTGACCTCGGAGGGGTCACGTGACCTTGGGGGTGGTCACGTGACCTGCCAGGGGGTCACGTGACCTCGGGGCAGCGGGACTCGGGGGGTCACGTGACCTCGGGGGCCACTGGCCTGGGGGGTCACGGACCGGGGGTCACGTGACCTTCGGGGGTCACGTGACCTTGGGGTGACCTTGAGGTTACGCCGACAGCGACGCCGACGCCAACGGCGACGCCGCTCAAGCCGGGAACGGGCGCCTAAGAGCTGCGCTCTAAAACAGTTTTAACGTGAAATGTTTTCTCGGGGGGGGGGGCGGATTTGGTGTTGGGTGTACCGCGTGCATGCGCAGACTGGTACACCCGACGCTAACACAAACTCGCAGCGCTTGCGTTTGCTCCCATACTAAATACTAAACCTCTCTAATATTGCCATCACTCTTTATCAACTCGTCACTTCAACGTGCACGCATTTAAGCAGTCTCAAAAAAGTACATCATAACTAAAAATAATCATTCTGTAGCTGTATATTACTTTTCGCCATGGGACCGAACAACGCCGTGTCCCGTCAGCATCTATTTTCTTCCGTCACTGCATTTTGGCGTTCAACGTCGAGGATGTCCAACCAACCATTGCCCAACTTTTCGTGTTAATTCCAATCAACCAGCGCCAAAAGTGCGTCGTCACGGCGTTCATTTACCGTCGTGCGGTGGCTGTCACTGATTAAAGGGACTTAAACCAATCACCCAAGTGAGTGCGCTACGATCCTAAGATTTTTTTCTCTCTCGTGATTGGCTTTTGCGGGTGAAGGAATACCCACGAAGACGGCGAGCACCGCGACGGCGTACTTTTGGCACTGTTTGATTTCGAAACGTAACGTCGGCTGCGCATGTCCCTTAGCAGAAACGAAGTGTATTCCACACTTGCTTTTGCGTTTATTTTTTTTTTTTGCCCACGCCTCTTCAGATCGATTTACATATTGACCACCCCTGTTCCAGACGGTCCGCTCTTCACGGAACCATTGATTCTTTCTCCCTTTTATTTTTACATCTCGAGATACATTAATGAGAATAACCTTGCCGCGTATCAGATATCTTTTCGAGTATATCGACTCGGAAGAAGAAACAACAATGAAGATAACGTAAGACTACTTCCTGTAAAAGCTTGACCGCGGCCTCTCCAGAAACCATCAAGTACAACAGCCAGCCTAAAGAACGGACTCTGGTTAGCAACATGGTCTCTTTGGCCCGAAAATGGGCCACACTACGCTCTGATGAGCTTGGGTCTCGAAGGTCTGAAGAAAGGAGGAAAACAAAGAAGGAAACAAAGGAGAAGAGACTACCAGATGAGTCGAAGCTCTTACGGGGCTACTGATCCAACAAAAGGTGCTTAGAACTTGTTTTCTTTTCCCTCTTTTGCGTGCGTGTGTGTGCGCGTTAGTATGCCACGGGTTACGCAGCAAGGAGCGAAGCACTCTAACGAGATTGAGTTCCGTTGTTTTCGCAGACTGTAATGGGTGGCAAGGGCCAGGAAGAACCGCGTATGGACGTATAGAGGGCGGTAAGAACATTCGCGCACTCGTCGTCGCGCTCATGATGTTAGCGTTGCGCACGAAGCGTGACCAAACAAAGTTGTGGTCTTGTGATCGTTTGTCTAGTCGTATAGTTAGTCTAGAGGTTTGTTCACACGCTTGCGCTCGTCTACGAAAGAATTCTCTTGATCTCTTACGACGAGAGGACATATTGGCACGCTGGCGCCATCTATGACACGACTCTGGAGCTGCATTTCACGATGCTTCATTTCAGCTTAAAAATCGACGACCAATTTATTCTTTCCACTTTTCCCTCGCCTCCTCCTCTCCCCCTTCTACCCTGTCCACCGTTGCCTGTTTCTTCCTCCCCAGGGCGAGGAGGATCTTCTGCCTTGCAGAATCTCGTGTCCGGACGTCGGTCTTTAAGTTCAGACGCAGTCGCGAAGCTACTAGGTAAGGGAACTGATCAAGCAGCGTCAAAAGCGTCAGTCACAGAGCCTTTCCTGTTTATGAATCATGACTGGATCAGCGATGATAGAAAAGTACATAGAGCGAAGAGTTCGCTGTATTTTCGCGATGAAATCTACGCAAGAAATTTCGTTTATATATAGTCACACGTTTTTCAAGTCAGGAGAGAACGATTGATGCGCGAAAAAGAAAAGAGAATATACGGAAATAACAGGTGTTCCCCGACTCTTCGATAGGTGGCGCCAGTTTGTTCTCCCATTTAGAGTTCCTGTATAGGCTCCCTACGGGAGCCAGAGTTGCGCGTTTGATTCCACGTGCCGCGTGCCGCCCTCGCTGCTATTCGCCGAGATCCGATCACGTGAGGAGCCGGATCAAGTGTCGTGCAGCAAAGTAGACGTTGCACGCGCCCCGACAGTACGTTCCCCTGGCTTTTGATCGCGCCGCGCGCCTCGAACGCGCGGCGCTGCTATTCGCCGAATTCAGTCACGTGAGGAGCTGAATCCACATGCCAAGCATGAACGCGCAACTCTGGCTCCCGTAGGGAGTTTATACAGGAACCCTACTCCCATTGTAAGAGAGTTTAGGAGTGTTTCGTAAGGGACAAAACGCACGCAGGAAACAACCCTTGATAATTTTTTTTTTTTTGCGTCGCTATATAATTGAGGATGAGCGTTCTTTGATTTGCGAGGCCCTTTCGGAGTTTAACAAGTCCGCTTTTACTCGGTGTCGAAACAAAACGGACTTGTACGACTTCGTTTTTTTTTTTTAACTTTGACAATGCGCTTGCTCTTTAAAGTTCAGCACCTCAACATAGTTACAGAATAACAATTAAAAAAAAAACATTATGCAATAAAAAAAAACACAAGTCAAAGCAACAGGGGAAAATAGACACTGCATTCCTTTGGTAAAAAGAACAACAAAAAAAACACTATAAACGGCAGTAAATGTTAATCGTGTAAAAATCAACAAACAACAACGACTAGGAACTACAATGCAATCTTAATATATCTCTGAGATGTTGACATGCGATTCTTGAGTCTCTCATTCCAACTAAATTCGAACCCAATCTCACAGGTGGTTCTGGTATGAAAATGCATGAGAGTATGCTCGAAACCTCGACCAAACAAGTTATAGGCGATATTCGTGTACTCCCGTCCCCAGCCACCTAATATTAAGCCATATCCGGTATGGGCGACAAAAAAAAAAATTAAAACGTTGCAACCTGCAATTAGTAAAAAAAAAAAACAAATAGAGGGGAGGCAAAACGAGATTGTGTGACGGGTAGACGCTTCCATCCTAAATATCTTCTATTGGCGTGGCGACGGCAAAACAATGTTTTCGCCCACACTGGAAATCACGACAATTCAAGATGGCGGCACTTCTGTGAAAAAGGTCTATACAGGTGAGAGCGGAGGGAGAGGAGGAGAGGAGAGCGCCGAGTTCTAATTGATAGGATTAGTGGGTATAGGCGCAAAGGCTGACCGCCTTTGTCTCCACAAACTGTGGGAACGCGTTCGAACGCCGAACGCTGAACGCAGTCAGCCTTTGCACGTACCCACTAATCCTTCCAATGGGAGCTCGGCGATCGCTCTCGTCTCCTCCCTCAGCTTCTACCCGTATGGTCTGTTGCTGCTCCACTTAAGTGGGAAGAGTGAAGGGCTTTCAGGCAGGAGCTTAGCTCGCCTTTGTTGACCTCCAACGAACTCTAGAACCTTCTGGCTCCATTCAGCTGCAGTGACGTAAAGCCCCCTGGTGCGTCCGTCTCTGCAAGTAGCGTTAAATGCGGCACTGCATGCACGAGGCTCACGCCCCGTGTGGAGCTTGGAAGCAAATGGCGGCGATGCACCGAAATGAGCGGCCTTAGGAAGCGAATGACGGCGGGGCACTCGCTCGTGGCAGGAGCCTTGCGCCTTCTTGCAACGGGTTCTCGTAAGAAAAGGCCAGGGTGAATTCTATATCTGGGGACTTTACAGGGACCGAGCTCCACCAACGTCTCTTTTGTACCGATGTTAGCTTTCGCTCTACAACTGCGGCAGCGCCCCATTAAGCTAACAAACAAAAAAGAAAATCGAATATCGCGATTTCATATCCTACCTTTCCCGCGAAAGTCTCCCAGTTATTCTGCGAGATCACAAAGCGAATGCCTATACCTGAAATTTACAATACGTGGAATGTACCGCCACATGTCGCTTGGTACTTATACGTTCAAGGTCCTCGCACAACGCCGAAACGAACCAGCAGGGATCGCTGTACTCCTCCCAATTCTAGTACGATCTTACCTACCTGGGCGAAAATATTAAGAGGAAACTTCTACGACAGTATACTTCAGTGGAGATCCGCGTGCGAAAAAAATCGAATATATCAAACACAAAAAACTGTAAATTTATGATGGACTCTTAGCGCTGCTTGACTAGCTCTATCGGGTCCTAGCGTTGCTCGCGGTCGGGCTTAAAATGCGAAACGGAGCATACAAAAGTGAGCATTAATAATCTAAAAAGAGAAAAAACAAAGAAGCTGATACCGACGATCAGAAAAAAAGGGACAGGAACTCGTGTTTTCGTTCCTTTTTACATTTCAAGTCTCTATAGCGTTACGAATATCCGTTACGAAAACATGCTAACCCGGGTTGCCACGGAGGTTACGTAACTACATGACGTGACCTCTGTGGCAACCCGTCTTAGCGCGCGACTACATCGCGTGACGTAGTGCGGTCATGTGTTTCGTGGCTCAGCTGGTTGGTGCCACGTAATGCGCCACGTGAGTTAGATTACATTAGTTAGTAAGAGTCCCTGGTTCTACAGTGAGCGTAATTCTTACTATGCAAGTATAATCAAGATGACCAATGATTTTATTTTATTATTAAAAAAATACATATATATTTGACTTTTTTTATTATTATGAATTCAGGTGCCGGACTTCCGAAACATTTCACCGTTCAATGTTGCTTAGCGTTCTGATCAAAAAGTTTGTTTTTCTTTCTTATTTTTTTATTGCGCCCAGAATGCATTGTTTTCAGTTTTCCATCAAGTACTGACGAAAGCTAGTCACACATAAAAACTTCAGCCACAAAACTGCGAATCCATCCGAATTCTGCGAAGCAGAATTGTAAAGACTTTCGAACGTATGCCTTTTGATGACTCGTCGCTGAGTCGAAGAGCAGTCGGCTTCCTTTGATGTCTTGAATGGCAACGAAAACTGCAGCCTCGCTCTTCGCGCCGTGCGCAAAAGCTCGAGAGCGGAGCGACTGGGAAGGGCTTGCACTTTAAGACTCCCGATATCAATATTCCAGGATAAATGGTCCAAAACTGCAATAAACCATCGAAGAAAAAATCCAGCGAACGATATTGCTTTAATGCGTTCTTAGGTAAAGTGGATTGTGTCTCTCCTTTATTATCTAAACGGGTTTTCGAAATAATCAAATATAAAAAACATGTTGTTTCGGGCTGCGTCGCTGACTCAGATTCGAATCTCTCAAGAAGACGGCTGAAAAATTACGTCTACAAAAGCAAATTAAATTGATTAGTTTTTTTTTTAGTTTTTTTTATGTCTTTGCTCGAGTGAGGAATAACGCGAAGCTGCGGCTTTATTTATCAATAAATAAATAAAGTAAATAAATAAGTAAAATACTGGAGATGAAAGAACGCATGCTTATTTGTTTTGTTTTTCGGAGGGATTTTGGCATTCTAGATCCCGCAGCACGGATTTGTTGCAAACTACTCCCAAAATGTTTTTATTTTTATATGAAGTGCCGTGTTTGCCTTGCGGTATTCACAAAACAAAAAAACAAAAAAAGACACGTTAAGCTTTTCTTTTTTCGTCGAAAGAGTCGAGACATTTTTCTCACTTATGTCAGAAGGTTGCGACATCCCTCGCGGCATACCATTTATTTTCTCTCCGTCTCCCAACTTCTTCTACCTTATACATCACTGACGACGACATCCACCGAACACGCAACAAAGACCAATGTAAGACGTACCAAAGGTGCCTTATTACTAGTAGGGCTGGGCAATTGATCGATTAACCTTCCGATTAATCGATTAAGGCTTTAATCGCGATCAATTTTTTAACCGGTTAGTCGGTTTTTTAATCGGTATCCAAAAAGATGTCGATTGGACGCACGCACGGCTCTATCCTGGACGACCTGCCCGAACTAGAAGTTCGCAGCTGGAGCAAAAAGATGTGAGTCTTTGATTCGTTGAACTAGTGCCACTAAATAAGCTACGCTTCAAAGAAACGACACTTGGCCATATTGTGTCTTAAAATCATGGTGGCCAGTTATCTGAAGCTTTATCTGAAATCACAGGAAACGCTTTTCCGCCCTCCGCAAATGTTTAAACAGTTCGCGACAGAGCAAAGCAATATTGCGTGACCTTCCGAACACCGAAATCTAATGCTGAGGAAGTCGCATTTTGAATCATGACGATCGGCAGTTGCGTCTGCTCTGCATACGAGCCAAAATGGCGGCGCCCACAACAATGTCGGGGAACGGAAGTGCCGATACCCCAAGCGAAGCTCATTTAGTAGTTTCAGGTTGAACTATATGATCATCAATTGTTAGAGTCCTTTGCGCCATGTACCAGAGAGTAAAATAAGTCTTCAAAGACAAGACGAGTTGTTGCATTCTTTTTAATATATTATGAAAATCAACGAAACCGATTAATCGATTAATTAATCGATTAAAGGGTGGCGATTAATCGGGTTAAAATTTTTAATCGACGCCCAGCCCTACTTATTAGCCTTTTTTATACACCAACACAGTGTTTACAAAAGCAGGCCCGCTTTCCCCACACCACGTGATGGCACTGCGCGTGCGCAGAAACGGTCTATCATAGCTTTAGAGAAACTCCATTGTAGCCCTATTGTTGCTTGAAATACCGCTGGCCAGTTATTAAGCTTCTCCTGAAATCGCAAAGAAACACGGTCTTCCGTCCTCCAGAACGGTTAAAACAGTTCGCGGGAAACCCGAACGATATTTCCCAAGCCTCCTGACAGCGCATCTGAAGCTCAGGAAGACGCATTTTCAAATCGTTACGATCGCCAATGAACGTTATGATCGCCAATTGAGGGACGCTGCTTCGTCGTCTGCTGCTGCTGCCACCGTATACCGCCTGCGAGAACCACGTCGCCTACGTTCGCGCTGGGTCCCTGTTCTAGGCAGACGGCAATGACCCGCGACTTTGATTAAATTGGGTGGTTGTGTCTAAACCTTAGAAAACGGCCCGTGACCTCGCAGGAGAGAGTGAGCGCGACTCAAACCGGCCAGTTCTCGATCAGCGGGTTTCGGTCGGAAAGAAACCGAATTTCGAGCCGCAAATTCTGTTCTGGGTAGTTGGGCCCTCATCTTTGTCATGCACAACTAAATACCTCGGCGAGCATAAGTACCCTCTCAGTGTCCTTTTAAGGGAATGAAGAATATTGTGATCGAGATCTATGAAAGATTTCGCTAAGCAAAGGACATACTAATGCCTAATTCTGATTTTTTTTATGCATATAATTTATAGATTAGTTAGCTCTTCGCGCTTTCGTGCCCGCGACTGGGATGTAGGCTCGATGGCGTCATTGGGGTCACAAAATAGCCTTTGTCGGCGCGACGGCCGTCACGTGACATCATCACGTGACGTCACGTGATGCCGTGACGTCACGCGAAACCAACGACACGTGACAACGTAACGTGACACGGTGACATCCAGGAGACACCGTCAACATCACAGCGGACCCACAAATCTCACTCATTTAGAGTACTTACCTTCGTAACGTACTGAAGAGACGAATATTTGTTGTTGTTTTTTTGTTGTTTTTTAGTGATGCGATTACCTCGTTTTCCACAAACACTTCGCATTCATTAATAACGGGAGGAGTTGCTCCCGGTGTACGAGGTGCTTCGAGGTGCTCCGTACAGGAGAGACTGGGCTCATTAAAAGACCACGTTTTTACGGGTAATTAGGCTAACTAAATACGGCGCTTAGGTGCACGCTCCACCCCCTACTCCCTAGTCTGAGATCTCTAATTACAGCCTTGGGGAAGGGACCGTATTTAGAAGAGGTTCGCGGTGCTATTAAAAATGCTAATGCTCGTTCGAGAAATGTTCTCCATTATTATATCGCTCTGCGCTGCTTCGGCGTGCATTAAGCTCAAGCGAGGACATTTTGAAATTGAAAAATTAAAACGGCTTAAAAGTTTTTTCCAGCATTTCATTTACTCTTTTCCGTCGTAAGGAAATGAGGCATTAGAGGAAGCCGCCACATCTGCATAAGCGCAATAAAACGATAGTTTATATACGCTATTAGTATTTCAGTTGAGTTTTAATTAAAGGAAAGACGGAGGATAATAGCTGCAATTTATTTGCAGGACATGTTCCATAACTGAAACTACAACGGGCCCGGAGCAGGGGGGGGGGGGGCAGGAGGGATCTTGTTGCTAAAACAACCACAAACCATTTATTCAGAGGACCACCATCCACATGCCGTAGAAAGTCGAACTGACGAAACTGAACACGATTTCATTCGACTATAAAATGGCACGGAAGGTATGCACGCTCAGCAGACTCGAAAACGCGGCGGTATCCTTAAAGAGAAACGGCATTGGACGTTCTCGAATGAACGCTATGCATAGTTGTGTTCCTAATTACGTACTACGTGCTATAATAAAAATGACGCGGACGATTGTGCTATTAAGTCGCCTACAAATATTAAAGTATCACGGATGATTCATGTATGGGAGAAAAGGCACAATGGACAGAGTAAGAAAACAACACGTAGTCTTCTAGACAGATGTAAAGAAAGTATCAGCAGCTGTCGTCTTCTTGACTTTGTCCCAGTTTTTGGCGCATTTCTTTCTGTACAATGAACCAACTAGCCCAACTCACCATTTTGTTGCGATCAATTTATGACACACTACGATATATCAAATATGGAAGCCTCTGTGTCTAGCTAATTGCATTTTCGGATCAAAGCCCGGCGTGTTTTGCTTGGCACGCATAAAGAAACCAAAAAAATCTACGCTTCAAACTAACGACAATTGCGCTATCCTGATGCTTAAAAAACATTTATGCCAGTTATCTTATTAAGCTTTATGTGAGCTTGCAGTCAACGCCTTTACGTCCTTCACGACTGTTACAACAGCCGGCAACAGAGCAAATTGACATCGCCTGAGTCTTCATGGCACCACATCTCGACCATAGAAAGTCGCATTTTCAAATCGTAAAGATCGCCAATGGAATCCCCTCTGCACTAAGCACCAAAATAATGACGGCATTCAGATGAAAACGTGCGGTTAGGGTGCCGCTATTTGAAGCGCAGTTTATTTGGCGGCTCCAGGAACGCTGATCAGAATGAACAAATGCATCTCAGTCACTCCGACGGACCTGCTTTCGAGGAATTCGGATGAAAAAAACATGTTGCTTCGGACCTTACTTTCCAACTCACAAATAAAGCGCTCAACTCCATGCGAGGACACGCAAAAAAGAGACGACACGTTATAATGATGCTTCCATCGCCCTGAGTTGCTGGAGTTTCAGACGATGCGCGTGGCGAGATAAAGTCATTATATAATTGCGCAATGTTCCCGCTAAAGCGCCTCGAGTAAAGTCTCGGCAAGCGTCGTGAAGGAAAGGAAAAGACTCGAGGACTGCGGACAAACCCTCGTTATTTCTCAAACCAAGTCGCGCCCTTTGAAAAGGCATTTGTGGACGGCAAGCTAGACGCTTCCCAATTTTATTTTAAACAAAAATCTGCTGCTCAATTTTTCAAACGGACCAATTACACGGCTGTCAAGCGCTCTCATCTCGCAGAGCCGTCGAGAACGTGCTGCTGCAGAGCGAGCTGTAGATACAACCAGAACTCACACGCTTATTTGTCCGCGTACCTCCGCTGCGTTGCGCGAGGACAGCGCAGCAGAGGTTGGTTACGCTATTTGTCCACGGGGCGCGGTGCCGTCGGGGCCGAGAAGCGCTCCGATTGCAAACCGAAACTTCAAAGCCCGTCGAAGTTGTGTGTTCTTCAGAAAGCCGTAAAATGCTGTGCGTGCCTTCTATCGTACTGCAATTTGTTGATTTAGTGTTTTTCGATGATGTTGAGCAATTTTCTAATTGAAACCATGCCCTTAAACACGATATTAAGAAAAAGTTAATTACGCAAAACTAATTAACAATCTAAGTATCCCGGACTTTAATAATTTTCCTAAATAGGCCCCTGGCTTAGGACCAAAACGACACAAGCCTTTCTTCGTTGCGACGAGTAGATTCGCAATATGAAATTTGTCCACTTTCGTGATTCGCGAAATTCGCAAAAATTAGGTCCTCGCGAAAATTAAGTCGTTTACAGTATATAGTTTTTTTTCCAATTTCTTTGCCACGGTGTATTTGTAAGATCAAAATACCTCAAGAGCTGCGCTCCAATCTCGCATTACGAGAAGTGTAAACATCTTTCAACTTCTTCTTCCGTCAAACTCCAGTTTTCGAATTGGTGTGTGATGTTTATACAGCCGGAACTTACTCTGCCTCAACTCGCGACTTGTCTCTCAGCTGTAGATGAGCAATTTAGCCAGTGCAGCACAACCCCTAGCTTGGGCACGACCGCACGCCGGTAGGATGCTCATCCAGATCGAAACGGGCAGGGTGGGGACTGATACCGGGATCTCTGGGTTCTGCAACGCGAGCTTTCGCTCCACGTGCATCGAGTGGAGTCGGTGGTGTAACCCCAACTTGTGTGCGAAGTATTGAAGTCGCCCCCTCCCTCGCCACCAGAACAGGAAGGTGGACGTAGCATTGTCGAAAGTGCTGGAGCCAGTCAAAGGTAAGCCGGGCACTCACAGGTTCTCCGTACACTGATACAAGAATTATACTAGTCTGCCTGCGTCGGACAAGAACGGCTGCCTACTCCTGATGTTGATGTGTACCACTTCGATGTGTCGATCTGCGTTTGCGGGGTGGCAGTACAAACGTAGATTCATCCGTTCCAAACCGCCTGTTAATAATGAAGGGGGAGTTTCTTGAAGGAGAAAAGCCCAGGGATTTATGAGGCTGTACTGCCTACGAAAAAGAAGCCCGTTGCGTTTGTCAGTAAAGCCTCTGCAATTCCACTGCAACATGGTGCCTATGGACGACCTCACTCCATGACGTCGTCGTGGGGAACCTATCTGATGTTGATGGTCTGGCCAGAAGCAGCTGGTAGGTTGTCATTTGAACGTCCGGTCTGTCCTCGTTAGCACTGGGGTTGTGTTCGAGACCCTTTCGAAATCGGGCTGGGGCTTTCCGTAGTTCTTGCCGTTTGGCTTCTAGTTACTCTAGCAATTCCTGACTTCTGGCGAAGTCCCGTGTAAGGCGCTCAATTTGTTGGTCAATCTCAGTCACCGACGGTTCATGTCCAGGGGCCTACTGCACTCAGGGTGGCTCTGCCGTTTGGTTTCACGACCGCATGTGCGTAGAGACAGTTTTGGAAATCTCGCTCTCCGTCGGCCTCCACCCAGTCAGCAGCCAGGGGAGGTAGGAACCTGCTATTTGTCGGCGATAGCCGCTCTGACAGCCGGCCCTGTTGTCTGGAGTGCAGTGTCGCCTGACGTTTGCGGGGGAAACTGGGAGATCTGATATGAGTGATCATCTGTTTTACAAAGGCCATGCTCTATAACGGGGTTGACCGTCCTGCGCGACAAGGTCGGCGTTGGGCTCAGCCTGTGGCAGTAGGTTTCCATGTGTCCTAACTGTCAGCATTTATACCAATCAGCGCCTTCGGCCTATAAGGCCGGGGGCGGGAGATACCGCCACAGTAGTATACGATGTCTGGAATGGCCTGGGGCCCCGTAGCATAAGCAGGTACGTATCTCGCTTGCCCAGCCTGCACGCATGAACAACTTTATAGGAGGAGAAATGAAGATCTGGGGAGTATGTCCTCTGGGTGTAGGAGATAGACTACCCATCTTGTAGTAGCGAGGCCCCGAAGCCAAATTTGTTTGTAAAGGGTGCCTTTCCCGGCACCTGTGTCATCTCGAAAGGCTCTTGTGACCTGATGTGAACTCGATACGATAGGTTCGGCTGTGGTGCCATGCAGACCTGCGGCGACGGCGAGTGTCGCTGTGTCGGAACCCCGGCGCTTGGCGAGGCGGAGCAGCAGCGGCATCTGGCGTAGTCGCAGAGCCAGCCTGCTGCTACGCGTCCGCATCGGCGCAGGGGAGAAGGCGTCATCGGCGTTCAGGTTCCCGGCCGCACCGCGTCCTGGAGCCGCGATGTTTCCCATCGGCCTGGCCAAGCCTACTTCTCGAACCGGGTTCTTGAAACCCGCCTCGGAGAAGCTTGGAGAAGATCGATCCATCGAAGTAGGACTTCAACTTACGTGACTACGAGCGGTATTTACCATCATCTTCGCTTTGCGTCCACAGATTCGAAGGGGTGGTTAGGCCGAAGTCTCTTCGATCCAAAAGCACGGAGTTTGTCGTAGACATGGCCTCCCTTCGCAGAGCCGAGCGCAGCGCCCTCGCGCGCACTGGTTGTGTGATGTTGATGCAACGCCGTAATCAGATTGGGCGGCCCCCTCGGAGACGCGGCTGTATCTTTTGATGCCGTCATAATTGTAGCAAACACGCGTTAGCTAAGAGGTACGTGTTGGAGCGTTGGCTGAGTTCATGGTACTGGACGATTTAATGACTGGTCCACACATTTCGCATTTGACCGTGTGATCGATTAGCGCCAAGTACGACAGCGTGCGACGGCTAACCCAACCCGCGTCGCACCCCAGCTCCCGCCTGTAATTCGTACGACAAGGACACCCATAGAAAGACTCACAAAAAGATGCCCGTAGAGGTAGGTCACTGCATGCCGCACTGATTCCTGAATGAACGCGTCAAGACGCGAGGAATTATTGCCGAGGACAAATATTGGAAGCTTGGCAGCTGCTTCATAAAAAAAAAAAAAAACGTCACATTCAGAGGCAACGAGAAAATAACGCGTTACTGTCAGTTGATACAACGCGTTCCTTTCGAATCGCAGTAACGAGTACCGCACTTCGTTACTTTTCCAGCGAGTGATGAGTAAGGCTATGTAGAGTTACTTTATTTCGGTAACGTGTACATGTTTGTGTATGGGCGGGAGAGGACGGTAAACACACCAGTCGTGGACACGTTCCAGGCACTATACCCGTGAGGCCCAAAACGACACTAAAAAAAAAGAAAAAAAAAGTTGTATGGCGAATTGTCAGGCAGCTGTGTGGGATGGGTGAAACGCTCTTGTAACCACAGATGTTTAGCATCACATAACCTCAACACCAATTGAATTTCCCTCACCAAATCTAGCGGGGAAAGTGAATTCGTTTTATGTCAAAGTTCAGTGTTGCAACACGTTCCTAAAAAAAAAAAGAACGAAAGATTGTTTTTTCTTTTTAAATTCCTCTGGAACGCGTCTCGCTAAAAGTTCCATCGTGTGCAAGGAACTCATTCCCTTTACAGGTAAAAAAAACTGACACAAAGTCATGATCGTCAAATTCCCGCTAAAATTAGCGGGAGTTTAACAGGAGGTCACGGTACTACACGGACATATGTCATTTTCCTGCCACTAAAGAAACGCGGAAGTCATACATCATTTCAATAAATTAACGTCGAAATCAATTGTGTTCAGGTCATGCGACTCAAATCGTTTCACTAAATCCAGCGAGGAAACTGAACTTGTGCATAGGACACGTGACACGAAGTCGCGTGACGCCATTTTCCCCAGCTACATTTAGGCGGGAAAACTGCGATCGCCATGTGACGTCAGCAGGCCATGGCTTCAAGTGAATTGGCGGCCGCGATGGAATCCGGAGCGAAGAACATACTTGCGCGTTAAAAACAGCGCATCGCCATGAGCCGCGTGCGCAATGGCATGACGCCGCGATAATCTGCCTCTTTGCGCTTCCAGCCCATCGTTCCGGCTGTCGCCTGAGCCTGGTCTCGAAATCTGACCCTACTAGCGTTTCGTTAGCGCGAAGAGGGTCAGGGCTCGCCTCGGCAGGTGTGACCTTGCGCCTCGTGAAGCAACCATCGGCAAGTGCATCGAGCCGACAGTCCCCTGACTCGAGCGCCTTGTCAGGAAGTTCCTGCTGCATTTAGGTGTGAATCCGAGAATGCTATTGGTACATTATAAAAAAGCTAAAATCCAGAAAGATAGTCAAACCGTCGTTTTCGCCGCAAGCCTATTTTTCTGGCGTAATAAGGAGTGCAAGAAGGAAGTCCTGTGGTGGAAATAGTTTGACAATGGCTATTTGTTTTTTGTTTTTCGTTTTTTTTTTTCGAAACCGCACGCACATATTTTTGAACGAGCACAATCGATTTTCTCACTTTTTGTTTCATCTCAAACGGCAGCTCAAAAACATTTTTTAAATTCTAAACAAAAAGGTATGTTGTTTATTTGTTGTACATTTGAGCGCACATTCAGCACTCCCACCCCTCCCCTCTATAAAACAACGAAAAACACCAAAAACAATTTTTTTAGGTTGAAAGAAAATTTGATTGTAAGCTTCTTTTTGAATCGAAGTCTTAAAAGTTGCATAATATCTTTTGGAGTTAGTGCGACTTCCGTGTCCTCCACAAATAGTACATTGGATGTCAATCAAGTGCGCGGAAAAGAGGGGAAAGAAAGCCTAAGGGCTGATCTCCATGGAGCGAATTATGCCGCGAATGACTATTAAGTTTCGACGACAGAAAGTCGCCCAACGTCACATTCGCTTT